>JBAMBQ010004773.1:0-94399 GCA_037044495.1 Stegana nigrithorax | reverse complement strand
AGAAATAGTATCAACAAAAACATTCAAACAACAAAGCTTCCGCAGCAGTTTCGTTATCAAAACAAAAGTCACTCTGTCTGAATGAATGAATGATCCATCAAACGAAAAAAGAAAAAAAGAAAGAGTAGTACTTTCCTTCGGGGCAAAAACAATTTGATTATTTTATATAACTTATTTAATAAATCATATCACAACAAAAATTGTAATAACTGATAAGAAATGCTTGGCACATATAATTATTAGAGAATTTATGTAAAAATGAATTTTAGAATATATATTAATAAGTAAATAAATTAAAATTAGAAATATCAATTGAAAAATGGGAAACTTGAACCCGCGATTTTTAAATAATTAGGTTATTACGCCAACAGCTCTATGCCACATCAAGTCGAATACCGACAGAACGCTTTGAACTCTGTACCATCCAAAGTCTACTGTGGCCGCTGTAAACACAATCATAATGAGTTTTCACACAAAACGGACTTTTGCAGAAAAATTTACTTAAAAACATATTACGTGCCAAATAATTTTCGGTCTTGGGTAACTACAAGAGCAGAGGGAATTCAGTTTCTTATCGCTTACTCGAAGAGTGATAAAAGCTGATAGCTATTACTGAAACGACAGTAGTTGCTTCGCATACCGCATGCATAGCAGTTCATTTTCTTATTTAAATATATTGCGTGCAAAAATAAGTTTTGAGGATTTATTTTTTTTTTTAACTTTGAAGCGTTATTCACAGAAATTACTACAATGTATTGCTTTGAAAGTGTTGTCCATCGTTAGCTACAACGTTCGCCCATCATTCAAGCGGCATACGAACTTCGAAGCGATCCAAGAATCGACTCAATTTTCGACTTGATCTATGAATGTTCAGTTACACATGCTACAAAAGCGCCTGGATAACCCAACACTGCAGTGCAATTGCTAGAACGCTCCAGTCAGCCGTAGTCCTGCCCAAGCAATGCAGCGCAGTTGAGGTGGACACAATGGCGCAGGCATTGTTTGCTGGTCATTAATTGTGGCAGATGCATTTTGATTTAACTTCCTTTCTGCGGTGCCAAGTGCGCAATGAAAAACGCAGAGAAACAAGTTTCGGTTGGAGTATGTTTGCTAAGCACGTTAGACATGTGTTTGCTGACACTTAACTTCGAAGTAAGGCATATAAAATTGCAGCTGGACTTGCACTTAAAATTGGCTCTGAGCTCACTAATCTGTGGTTATTATGCAATTAATGCATTTCCATTGTCTCAGTAATTAAAACAATGCAAATGATTACAAGGTAGCCATGTAATGCTGGCCAGGCAGAACGGTGGACAGGCAGGCCTGGAGGCTGACTGGAGGGCTGTCAGGGTTTACACAAACAATTAGTTGCTAAATGGAGTTTATGATTTACGAAAAACGATTGACAGTTAAACAGTCCGGCAGACAGTTGGACAGACAGACTAATAGCCCCGACAGACATGGTTTTGCTTTTGTATGCTATTGCAAGCAACGTTGGCAACGTTCCTATGCTAAGGCAGGAGGCACGATGTCTGTCTGTCTGGCTGTCTGTATATATGTATGTGCATGTGTACGTCTACATCCGATTGAAAAACTCTACTAAACTGCCAACATTCGAAAGCTTTGCACGCTGCTCGAAGAAGATAATTAAGACAACAAAGCACAAAACAGCTACAACAACAGCAACAGCAACAGCAACAACAACAGCAGGAACAGCCATAGGAGAAGAAGAAGAAGAAGCAGCAGCAGCAGCAGAAGCGAGAAATAGAAGCAGCTGCTTTACGCAGCCAACCCATAGCAGTGGCCTATTAGAATAAAAACTTTTAAACCGCTTCGGGATAGCAACCGAAAAGTTGTATTGTATACTACTTACAGACATACAGACAGATAGATAGACAAACAGACGCAGAGACAAACAAATGGAGAGACAGAGAGAGACAGAGAGAGTAGCAGACAATTGTAGCCATGTTAGATGAAAACTGATGCGTTGCCAACACATCGTCAGCACGGCACAGCAAATCGTCAGCAAAGCATAGCAGAGCAGAGCAAAGCACAGCACACGGTTCCATTATGCTGCAGGAGCACACTTGCTTGGGTAAATGATCAAAACAATGTTATGTAGACTTTTGTGAATTTTGAGCGTTTAATTAGAAGAAATAATGCTGCTAATTGCGCTTCACTTCAAATCGACACAATTGAAAAACGACAGCAGCAGCAGCAGCAGCAGCAACAACAGCGACAACAACAACAACAGCATTCTGTGTGAGCAGTTGTAATTGAGCATTGATGTTGTTGCTGTTGTTGCATGTTGTTCCCGTTGTTGTTATTGTCGTTTTTTTGTTGTAACATACTGTAGTTGCTTTTAATTACAACAAAATACGCCAGCAGCAATTTCGCTCTTTTGTGCCAGAACTTCGTTTCACATTTACAACATGCCCCACCAATCATCCGCACCCCCCTCCATCGCTCACCTTCGCCCTCGCCAACAACCGTGTCGCCGCTTGCTTGTTGAGTGTAAATTACATAAAGCAATTTACACGATATTTGAAGTCTAAAAATTTAACGCCAGCGTACGCCAGCCAGGACGTCTTCCTGTCTGAAATTAATTGCCATTTAAAGTGTTGAAATAAGCCAAGTTAACAACAACGCAATGAAATAAAACTATTTACTTGAGTTTTTTTTTTGTTTTTTGTTTTTTTAAAGAATCTTATCACATTTATTTACTTTATCTTGTGTTTTTCTTTTATCTGTTTTTTTTTTTTTTACAACTATAAATTTGAGTTTTTTATATATATATATTAAGAAATGTTTTACTTTTTCCAGTTTAGCTCATTTTAATATTTTATTACGAGTAATTTACGCAAAATTCTACTTTTGGTATTTATTTAAATTAAATTGTATATTATTTTATTTAATTTTATTCTGCTAACATGTTTAGCTTAATTTAAAAAAAAAAAAAATTTTTTTTTTGCATTTTTTCTGCATTTTTTTTTTCTTTTGCTTTCTTGTCTTAAACATCTTATTTGCTTTAAAATTCATTGGTTAAGATTTTGTTTTTTTTTTTTTTTGTATATTTTTAATTTTTATCATTAGAAAATGTACAATTATTTAATGATAAGAATTATACATTAATATTTAAGTTTAGTTTTGTTGAATGTTCGAAATTACTTTGACGCCCTTTTCCCCTTACGAGTTTTGTTTGCGGTTATCCTTAGTTATTCAGTTTTTCATTATATAATCTCGTCAACATCATGTGATTGTCATACAAAACATTTCACATAATTTTTTAATTATTTACAATAAGTATGTGAAAACAGAATTGTTGGAAAAAGGGTTTTTTAGTGTTTGAATAAAATGAATTCATCAAATGAAAAGTCAGAAAAGTTTTTTTCTTCTATTTTATTTTTATTTTTATTTTTTGAAAACCAATTTTATTCCTTTCTTTTTTGTTATTGTATTTTTTGTTTTTGTTTATTTTTTTCTTTATTTTTTTTTTATTTTTTTTGTTTAGAGAATATGTAACCAGCGCCAGAATTGGCTTTGGCACGTGCTGGCATATGACAGGCAAAAGCCAAGTAAGCTAAGTAAATATAATATATGTGTGTGTGATCGTTGTGTTATACAGAAGTGTCAGACAAACTGTGTGTAAGTAACAAAGCAGCAATATGAAGACAGCAAATGCATACACATACCTGCACCAGTCAGTCGCCTTAACTATGCTGGGTAAAAGGATGCTGATGTGCAAATGTTTGCTGCCTTTTTTGCTTCTTAAAGGATTTGTCAGGAAATATGTCTCGGTCAGGTAACAATTTGTGAATTACCATTAACTTTCTTTTGCTTTGCAATCAGATACTTCTGGCTGCTAACATGTAAATCAGTTCAGAAGAACTTTAAGACATTTTTTTGAAATTTTATTGGAACTAAAGTGAAATGCGCTTAACAGGCAAGCCTTAGAAAATGTATAACATAATTATGGTGTACATTTTTTGTTTTTTTTTTATCAGCTTTTAAATTGGTGCACTAATATCTCAAATATTTATAAGCAGTTGAAACTGAAAGATTAAAGTTGATGTAGCCTACTTTCGCTTAAGACTAAAGTGCTTATCATTTATTAAAGAGTCGAGCAACACACAATTGAAATATTCGGATGCTTAACAGACAAAGTTCCAGTCGCTGGCAAAAGAGTTCCATGGAAACTGAAGTGTGTTGCATTTTCTAATACTAACCAGAGTATGAAGGATGTGACATGCTGTGTGCTATGCACGTTAAATACTTTTTTGAAAAATCTATGATCATAGGTAGTTCACAAAATCGCTCAGTGAGATGTTTTAAGAAGTTCAATTGCCTAAAGAAACTTTCGTTACATATTATTATTTGTATTAATCGTTAGCCTTGTATTGTAAACAGCAACATTCCAGGTGCTTAAGCTGTAATTGGCTTAAGCTAGCAAGAATCGTTCATCAGGAAAAGAAAGTAGATATACTTGGCTTTCGCATGCCATATGCCATGTCTATTTGGCAAGTATTGCACGCCGGAAAATTCCAAGCGACTTGCATATTTGCATGCTGAAAAATGGTTTATCTTCGTACAGGTATACTCGTATATACAGTGTATTTAATATATACTACATACAAAGTATACCGTATAAGAGTTCAATTAATAGTCGGAAAGTCTGTAGAAAAATAGTAGTGTTGTAGGTTAAGTTTATATATAGTACATTTATTTTTGTTTTTGTGTTGGTTTGTTCATGAGAAGCGTTTAATTTTCCATGCTAATATTTTTAATATTCATATATGTATGTATGTGTAATTAAGCTAATATTATTAATACTTCATACAAGATCAATACTTTTAGGTTACTAGCTTAAATGTCGCTTATTTGCTTTTGTTTTTATTATTATTTAGGGTATGGAGGATGGGGGTACTGGGCTGTTTTGCTTTATTGGATATTTAAAATTGCCATTTAATATATGCTGTAGCAGGTCAAATTCACAATTAAATTGTATTTGTTTACATATTATTTATCAACTTGTTATATATATGTATTGTATATGTTATATATACTACATGTATATATATATATGTATATATATACTTGCAGTTACATTTCAATCTCGAATAGCACTAACGCTCACATATTGCTTATCATAAACGTCATAAAACATCAACGCAGCAGCATTTTGTACAGTATACACGAAACTTCTGCAGAAAATCCGTAATTAATAAATACCAATTTCAATAAATCAAAAACAAATTTAGATGTAATTTTTTGTTCTATTTTTATCTTGGGTTTCACTTCTTTTTTTTTTTTTCCTTTTTGAAGTTTCACATTGTAACTCACCTGACTTTCTTCAAAAGTTTCGCATGTATTTTTGGCGCGTCTGTTTTGCAAAAATTGTTTGAAAATCAAATACATAAATGCAAAAAAAAATCACATTTTGTTTACTATTTTTATTTATTATCCTTTTTTGTTTTAATATTCTTATTTTACAGTTATTTATTTACACGTAATTCATTTGAGTTTATATACTAAATATTTGTGTTTTGCTTTTGCGCATACGTGGCAAAGAAAAGCAAGAAAGAAATCAGTAGAAAAAAAAAAGTTCAGTTGTAAAACAAATACAACAAAGGACGCCTTAAAACTAAATAAGCTTTAAAATTAAGCATTAAGCGTGGCTATATACAATGCCTAAGTGTAGACAGACCTTACGTAGTTAACTCATTTCATTATGTCTAATTAGCAAAGTTGACAGCGCTTAGTAATTTTCTTTTCTGTTTATATTTTTACTTGTTTTTATTTTCATATTTATTTTTTTTGTTTTGTTTTGTTTTTGTTTTAACTTTAAATACGCATAACTATAATTACGTTTAAATTTACCAAAAGTATTTTGAATTATTTTTTAATTGTATTTTTTATGCAATATTTTGTTTTTAATTCTGTTCTTTGTTGTTTTTTTGTTTTTCTTGGGTCCATAATTTATTACATACACACATACGTAATAGTAATAAGTTCAAAGATTTTTTAACTTGTTTTTTCTTTTTGTTTTTTGTGTAATTTTTTTTTTTTTTGTTTTTTTGTTTTGCATGAATAAATTTTATGCGCTTAACTGCTTAGTGGTTTTTTTTTTTTATTTATTTATTTAATAAACAATATTGCTAATAATTTACAAATTCGTTTAAGTTGTAAACTGCTCGACACCAGTGAAGGCGCCACAGCAACTGACATCTGCAACGTCTGCATTAGCAAAGTTGCACTCTACGCTTATATTATAGTAAAAAAAAAAATGTACACAAAAAAATATTTATTAATGCATAAAACAGAGTTTTGTTTTTCATATTATAGATTTATGTATGTATAGCTACTATATTTAAAAAAAAAACTCTCGCAGTGATTGCTCCGTTGCGCTCACTTGACTCCATTTGCTCGCTTGCTCGCTTTCTCGTTCGCTGGCTTCCTTGCTGCTTGGCGCATTTTAGGTGGATCTGCGTTTGTTTATGTGTGTGTGTGTGTGTGTATGTGTGTGTGTATGTGTATGGGTGTGTAGTTTAAAATAGCTTAGCATACTTTTAGACGCGCTAGATGGCGCAGCAAATAGTTTGTGTTTTGTCGCTATGTCGTTATGTCGCTTTATACGCTACTATTGCAATGCTTAGAGTTGAGTATTTCATATTAAAACCGTATTTTGCACGCTTCACAGAATGGCAGGATCCTTTCGTTAGTAACTTTTTGCGTTTTCTCACTGTTTATATATACTTTTCTTTTTTGTTTTTTTATCGTTTTTTTATTTATTTATTTATTTTTTTTTTTTTCATTTTAATTTATGCATTTTTTGCATTTCGTTTTGTTTTTTTTTTTAAGTTTTTGTTTTGTTTTCATTTCTTTTGCTTCCTTTTTTATGTTTTATGTTTTATCTTTTGTATTTTACTTAGTTTTTCGCTTGTTGGAAAATAGTTTTCGTACTGCTTTGCATTATAATGTGTTTAGGTTTTATAAAAAAAAAAAATAAATTATTTTTTAGTTCGGGTGTATGTAGTCAAACTTTTGTGATGTACTGTCCGGCATTGTTGTATATTCAAATTTGAATTTTTTCGGTCTTTGCGTTTTAGTCGAGTTTTGTCCGTTTTGTCATTACACTGTGGCCGCAAATAAATGCAAATCAATAAAGTTGGAAAAATATATATGGAAATATTGTCTTTCAAAAGCTTAAAAATTTCAGTCTTAAATAGTGTTTTTTGTTTTTTTTTTTGTTTATGTTTTTGTTTTATACTGTTGATTTCAATTTTTTCTTATTTTTTGTTCTCATTTTTTTTTTTTCTTCTTTTTGTTCTTACACTTGGTTATATTCTTGTTTTCGCTGTAGTTTTTGTTGTGGTCAAGTTGGCAATGCTTTGCTTTCATTGCTGTTGGCATCTGTAAGAAATGTTTTTCGTTTGGCATTAAACAACAAAGAAAGTAGACTTTAAATAAAATACAGATAACAAATTAAATACAAAGTAGCAAAATTATGAGTCTAAGTTTTAACATTGTCACAGCACAGTCACCAAAGATAGTTAATGACTGCAGCAAAATTTGAACAGGTTTCATGTTCTTGAATACATGACTGCAGCCGATAGAGGAGCTGCAGCAGATGCTTGCAGATATAATTGCTTGCTCTCATTTATTTCTATTTTCTTCTTGAGATGAGTTCTCGAACGTTTTTTTTATTCGGCTACATAACAAAGTAAACAATTTTCAGGTTTCAATCTCAGATCAGCTTCGTCTATGGTTATTATCTATATAGATGTTGCCCTATAGAGTGATTACTGCCGAGCTCATGTGCATCCTGCAATACTGCTGACACATACTCACAAATCAATTCATAAATTCACTTTAGGAAATTATCGAATAAGTATAATGGCATTCATTTATAAATTTAAAAAAAAAAAATCAGCTATGCTTTCTGTTAGCAAGGCACAGAGCACTCGGAATGAGCGGCATGCATTGGCTTGGCTAAAATTCTTTTAATAATGCAACACACCTAAGTCTGTTGGCTTTCCTAGCTTTAAGTAAGCCTATGCCTTCTTATGTGGCTCATTGAACGGGTGTTTATTGTATTACAAAGGCTCAAACGTGGCTCAAAACGAAAGCGCGTCAAAGTTATGCAGTGACTAAGCGATATTTAATAGATATTTAATAGGTAGGTACTCCTAATATTTAGGCAAGTGTTCATAAAGGCTTTCCGTATCATAAAGCGATTTAGTCAATTTGCTTATTCGTGTATAAGGTTAAATAATGAATTGTAAATAAATAAAATATTGTAAATAAAAAAACAACAGCAATAAAGGTAAAGATAAAGGAGTAAAGTAAGTAAGAAGTGCTAATGTTAGTTAAGCGTAAAGGCAACTTACAATATTCGATTGCTAAGCGGTTTAGACGCCTGCAAGAGGTCGGAACATGAGCTGCACCAACACCAGAAGAAATGCGGACAAGTAACGCGCCACACTTGGCCGCTCGCATGCCGACGAAATGTAGCGCAAATTGAAAAAGTAACCTTAATGCGCAGACGGGAGCATTGATAAGCATGGGAAAAGTTGTCGGTTAGTATTGGGAGGCGGCAGATGTTGCTCGCACATGTTATGCAAACGTGTGCAATTACTTGCATTTGTTAGTTTATATGTTGTTGTTTTTGTTGTTGTTGCTTACCATTTGGTCAGACGATGGGCTCATTGCTGAACACTTCATTTATATGCTTGCCAACGGCTGTCTTGTCCTTAAGATTGCATTGCTAATTAATTTATAACAAAATTGCATAAATTAGATTTAGTTTTTCTGCTGCGTTTGTGTGTGCGTCTGTATGTGTGTGTGTGTGTGTGTGTGTGTGCCTGGGTGTGTTTGTTTTTAATATCGACTTAGCAACGCGTCAAATAATTAATTAAAACTTAAGCTATAATAACAACTAATTAAATCAGCGCATGAAATTAAAAATGCAAATGAGCGTAACACCTGCGCACACGGAAATCAAATAAACAAAACAAGAAGGCACACTCACAGCGCAGCGCAAGGGTCGGAGCCGGTGAGTGCGCACAAAAGTAGGCAGCACACAAACATAATTTTGTGAAATTAGACGTTGCGCAGCGTATTACATGAAAAATTAATTAAAACAATTAACGAGATTTCGTTACAAGGCTATTTTTTCCAACAAAAATACACATAAATATAAATGCCACACAATAACAAAATGCTGAAGAAATAGAAGAAGACTGGCAAGTGGCCGGCCGGTGTGTGTATGTGTAGAGGGCTGGGGATGGGGGATGGGGGGGTACTCACCTCTTGCTTGGCCTGCCATTGCTTCATTGCCGATTTGTATTTTTCGAATTCATTGCACCAATGCGAATAGATTTTCTGATAGTCGTTCTTCTTCGATGGCGGTGTGCATCTGCAGATAAGTAGACAAGACAAAGAAAAAAAATGAAAAAAAAAGGAAAACATAGACATGGCAGTCAAGTTAAAATTCAAACGGAAATTGCAACCCTTGCCAAAGCTAGACGCGCGCCAACACACATACATCATATTGTCAATAACAATGACAACAAGAGCAAGATGATTTTGTGTCAACGCGCATAAAACAAACTTCATTAGCAGGCAGGGTGGCAGGCGGGCAGCCAGCACCGGGCCAGGACTCACCTGTGCGCATCCACGTTGACGCTGTAGCTGCAGAGCAATGTGCCATCCAAGTAGCTGTCGTAGCGTCCGCCATCGCCCTCGTTGATCGATATGATTACTAGGCCACCCTCCGACGTCTCAATGTACTTCGATGGTGTGTAGATTATCTCATAGCTGCGCGTAAATAATCAAAACACACACACACACACACACGCATGTATAGTTATTTATATATATAAAAGAGAGAGAGAGAGAGAGAGAGAGAGAGAAATAGAAAGATGAAACTTAAACATCAAACAACGCGCTAAGCTAGCGCAATAAAATAGAAAAAAAAATAAAATAAAAAAAACACAAATAAAACAAACAACAAAACATAGCAAGAAAATCAATAACACTGCAGCAATGCGCGGCTGCTCCGACTGCTCCGGCTGCTGCTTCCCCAGCTTCCCGGCTGTGGAATTGTAAGAAATGCGCGGAGAACGCACAAAGTTCCTGAAGAAAAAAGTTTTTCCATTAAATGAAACCATAACTCCCCATAGAGTGCAGCGTGTGCGGCGGAACGCTGAACGCTGAACGGCGAACGGCAAACGTCAAATAAGCGTAAATGCCAAAAAGCGTCAGGAGTGGAGCATTTTAAAGTGTCAATTTAGCGCGCAAATGCGTGCAGTTGCCGGCACAGGACTCTCGAGTAGCAGGACTCTATGCGAGCACAATTCCGCTGTGCGCGCACACTGGACTGCTGCCAGACGGCTGTCTGCTCTGACTGCTCTGACTGCGCTGTCTCAACGTTTCAGTTACACTTCCGATTTCATTATGTGCTTTCAATTTCTTTATGCGCATACGTATCGGCACAAATGAATGCAAACGTTGCGTACGTCGGAGTAAAAGCCAAACCCAAACCCAAACCGAAAGCCAAAGTCAAGCGTCAAAGCTGACGTCAAAGCAGCACAAAAGTATCTCGCAAAGACTTTTAAGTGAACTTTAAACTAATAAAAATTTCTTCGTTTTTGCTGCTTCACTGTTTTTCTGTTTTTTTTTTTTTTCTTTTTTATTTTATTCTTTTGCTGTTTGGTTTGCCGTGTGATTGTGTGGCCTTGCGTCTCCAAGGAATTGTGCGCAGTCATTTGTTGTGGAATTTAATGCTTCATTTTCTTTTTTTGCTACGGCTTTCCTTTTTTTTTTTTCTTTCTTATTTTAGAGTTTTCTTTCTTCTTTTTTTTTTTTTTACCATGCATGCCAGGTTTGAGCAGCAGCAGCAGCAGCAACAGCCATGCACAGGTTTGCGTTTTATTTCCTTTGCCTAACTGCTTACTTCAAAATTTACATATCAAATTACTGGGGTTGGCAAATGTACGCCAACGCCAACCAGGCCAACAACGCCAACACGCCAACAACAACAACCAACCAACCACCAACAACAACAACAACAACAATAGCAACAAGAAGGCGAGGCATTGGCAATGCTTGCGTTTATTTTCGTGGCAGTTGTTATTGTTATTAAAAAGTTATTATCAATGCTTGGCAAATAAGCAAGAAACGAAAAAAAAAAAAACAAAACCAAAATGAATATAATGAAAGGAGAAAAAAAAAATACTTTGCATACTTTACTGCGTTGGCTGCGGTGTGAAAAGCAACACTTGCCGCAATTTATGCGCATATAATAAGCCACACAGTGCTTTGCCATATAACGGTATAAATTACATTAAAGCAAAGAAAAAAAAAATAAATAAATAAATAAATAAAAAATGAAAGAAAAAATCGAAAACGTTGCAAGAAAAAATCATAAATAAATAAAGAAATGTATAAATACTTAATGCACATACCGTCCTCGCTCGGTTGAGTGATGATACCAACGCACGGACTTCTTGCGCAGCACCTCCGGCAGCTTGACGAAGCAGGACAAATGCAACGTCTGTCCGTAGCTGGCGGTGACGCGCTTCTTCAAAATGCTCGTGTCGCAAATGCCCGACGTCTCGTTGGCCACGTCCTGCAGCAGGCCCAGCTGATAGGGCTTGCAGAGGCTCGACTCCTTGTCCCAGCCGCAGTACGGATCGGCCACGCAGCGGAAGCACGAATCGTAGCGACGCTCGCACATCGCCAGGTCGATCTGCTTCACATTGTGATCGGTGGCCAGATAGAGGGAGCCCGCCTTCGAGCTAAGCGCCATCTCGCGTATCGCCTCGTTGTGCGCCACATCGAACACGTCCAACAGATTCGAGTGCCGCTGGCCGTAGCGTACGAACTGCACGATCTTGTACAGCTGCCCGATGCTGGTGCCCACAAAGTAGACCAAGTACTCCTGATTCAGCTTGTCGATGCGTATTCTGCGAACACAAAAAACAAAATTTGGATAATTGTCAGAGAATGGCAGGGAATGGCAATGTTATATATGTATTTTCATAAAAGTTGTACATGTGCCAAAGTATTTCAGTGGCTCAGTACAGTTCAGCTCAGTTCAGCTCAGCTCAGTGCAGCTTTGCTTGCACATTGCACATATTTCGTATTTCGTATTTTGCTGCTAAACAAAACGTTTAACTAAAAGCATATCCTGCAGCGCATTCGCCATAACTTCCGGCCAAGTTATTTAGCAACTCGTTATGTTACACGCAGCGAACACAACAAACTGCCAGCAGTCAAGGCTGTGGATGCTGAGCAGGCTGCGCAGGGGGGGGACTCTGAACAGCAGCGTACAAATTGCAAAGAAGCACAAAAAAAAAAAGAAAAACAACAAAGAATGTACAACTAAAGTCAAGTATAACAATTTGCGCCGCAAGCTGCTGGTGCAAGCGGAAAAAAAGGTTCAGCGATGGGTTCGGACGAGAACTGCGGTGTGGTTTGAGAAAATGGCAGAAAAAGAACGTCGGGCTAGAAGAAAAGCACTGAAAAATGCGTTGTGGCACAAAAATGAGAAATGAAACGAAAATGCAACTAAACACATAGAAAAATCTATGTAAGTGCGGCGAAAGACTTAACAATTGTCAACAAGAGAAACCGCTTAAGTGCACACATTTTGGCAAGCGTACAAACAGCGTGGCCAGCCAACAACAACAACAAAAACAACCACAACAACAAAAACAACCACAACAATAACAACAACAACAACAGATGAACACCAATAAACAAGAAGAAAAAAAATAAGCAGCAAAAATGCGCACAAAATTGCAAAAAATTGCACAAAGCGCGACTGCCAAAGCCAAAGCCAAAGCCAAAGCGAAAGCCAAAGGAGTCCGTCCGAGTTGATGTCTGAGTTGGAGTCTGAGTTGCCGTTGAGAAGCAATGAACTGGCGGCTGCTGCCATCTACACACTAATGAATACATGGCTCCGTATGCAGTGTGCGACTACTGATGACGGCCAGCAGACGGCCAACACTTGTTTATATGCACTTATAAACTATGGAACGCAGAGCAGATAAAAAAAAAAAAAAAAAAGGACAGTGGAAGGCATTGGGAGGTTTAAGGCTAAGTATGGCACTTACTTGTCGACGACGAGTTTGGTGAGTATAACGTCACGTTTGTAGAATACCGGATTGCCAAATTCATGATCGACCGCCTTGTCCATTAGAGGATGTTTGCGTATGAAATTCAACACCACGTCCGGCAGCGTTGCGGTGTCGTTTGTACAAGTGCCAGGACGTGGCTCTGGCACTTTTGAATTTAGCACCGGCAGCCAGGCGCTGTTCGATGTGGCCTGCTCCTTGAACTTGCCTGTGGAATGTACAACCAAACGAAATTTTTGCATTTTTCTATGTATGTATGTATGCGTGTAAAGTAGCAAAAGTTATCTGTATAAAATGTAAGGAAGTAAAGAAGAAAAAAAAAAAACAAGTGCTGCGCGCACAAAAGTATGCTACATGAAATTTATGTGTGCCAGCTATTGCCTGTCCCCAGTGCACATTTTACGTTCGCATTCGCGTTTCGTTCGCGTTTACCCAAGCAAGATAAATGGCGGCGCGTTGATTTGTAGCAAAGCTATGCGCACGGCGGCGTATTGCTGTTAACCACAAGCATTTATATACATAAAAAACAAATAAAAAAAACAAACAATAAATAAAAAATAAAAAATTAAAATAATAAATAAACTAAAGAAAAATGAAAACCCCTTTGTGCTGCACTTCGATTTTGGCAGCAACTAATTACACTGCGCAGTGCTTAAGCAGCTTTAATGCTGCATCAACTTAAGCCAGCATTTGTTTTTTCGTGTTTTCTGTTTACAGCATTTGTTATGCCTTTTTGTTTTTTTTTTTTTTTTGTGGCGCATGTTTGTTAAAATGCTGCTGCATAATCATTTGTTTTTATAATTAATTGCTGTGGCTTACAAACTGTTTTTCTTTTTTTTTTTGCTTATGCCTGCCGCATACACTCAAACACTCACACACACACGGCTGGCAGCACTGCCAAGCGCAAAAAAGTGAAGAAAAGAAACAAAAAACCGAAGAGGAGGCAAAAAATTAAAGAAAAATTATGTGCAAAAATCTGTTTGTAGCTACATATTCATGCCCGCAAACTTTTCATAATGAATTTTAAGTGTATGCCTGTTTTTTTTTTTTTCAATTTTTCTCTTTTTCTTATTGTTGTGCTTTTCTTTTTTCTTGTCTTTTTGCTTTTTGTTTTTTGCGGCAGCTGCTGGGCAAACTGCTAGGCAAGCTGTAGGCTGACTGTAGGCTGTCACTGGGTATTTGAACATATGCGTGTGTGTGTTTGTCGCGCTATCAGCTGCGAGTCTGGCTGCGAGTTTGTCTGCCGTTCGTTTGTTGGCTGTTATGGCCTGACTGTGCGCCTGGCAGTGATCCATATAATTTTATGGTGTTAATGAACTTTTCTGCCTGAGTGCTTGCCGCCAACTTGACATGCGCTGCGCTCTGTGAACGCTGCAAGTCTGTAGGCAGGCAGCAGGCGGCTGGCGGCAGTCGGTTGTCGGCAGTTGGCACAGCGTAGCGTGTGACACACAATGTGTGCAGCGTAAAGTTGCCATCGGTTTTTTTTTTTTGCTTTTTATTGTGTTTTTCTTGTTCTTTGTTTTTGTTTATTATGCAGGCAGTGATTTTTGACATACGCTGGCGAATCGGCGACAAGTTGCCTGCGGTTCTGCGTTTCCTTGCGCTGGCGGCATTTAAGTGTGCCAGCGCATATGCATGTGTATTGTGTATGAGGATTTCTTAAAGAGCCGCCGAAAAGTATGCTAAGCCAAATTGCGTTTCTCTCTTTTTTCGCTTTTGGCTTGCCTGGCTCCTGTTAAGTTATGAGTCCTGGCAGCGGAAATGAGCTTAAGCGCGCATTGCAAATGTTGTTGACAAGTGCAAAACGTGCACGTTAACTTTTTTTCTTTTCTTTTCATAACATTTTCTTTTTTATTTTGGTTTTCTGTGGTCTTTTGTGGTTTGTGGCCGTGTGCTGCTGCTGCCGCCTGCTTGGGTATTTGCACATACGTTATGTATATAATGTGTATTTATTTTTGCTTGCGTGCATTTTACATTTCTCAAACTGACACATATGCATTTTGATTTAGACGCTGCGTTGGCATCGCAATGCATTTGCAGATTAGAAATGTCGTGTCGTGTTCTGTTGTGTTTGTGCAGGCAACAAAAAAAAAAGAAAAAGCAAATGTAAAAATGCGCGCATGCACAGTCATTTCAGTTTTTTTTTTTTCTTTTTTCTCGTTTTTGCTGTTTGTTGTTTGCTGCATTTGCTTAAACGAGTTTTCTGCTCAGCATATTACATACAAATTGTATGGCGCTCGCCAAGGCTTCTGCCTGGCATGACTTTAGCACCTGTCACGCATATCATGCACACGTCTATGAGCAACAAAATGCACACACGTAGATTGCGCCAGCGGAGCACGCAACATTGTGCAGCACTCACACACACACACACACACACACGCACACCTACATATATGCGCACAGAGGGGGCTGAGGCAGGTGGAAGGTGTCATTGGCAATGCGTTGGCTAAAATATTGCAGCGTTAAGGAATTTCAACTAATTTAAAAATACATAACAGCCATGTAACACACACACACGCACACTCACACAGACACAGACGCGCGCGCACATTAAACTTACAAAATCAAGCAGGAATAGAGTGGAAAAACGCATCAATATCCTGTGCGCCATTTAACACTAAACTGTCAGACACCCCCACACACACACACAAGCACACACACCCTGGCTTGTCTTCAGACAGCAGCTGTGCCCACGTGGAGCGGCGGCGGCAGGTAAACCGCTTTACAAAATTGTCGCCGCATGTATACGCAGCCGTGCGCGTAATTTCAGCCGCCAACAATTTCCACATGGCAATAGTCAGCGCCAAAAAAAAAAAAAAAAGAAGAAAGGAAGAAATAAAAAAAACGAAGAAAATGGCGCCCCAAAGAATTATTGCAAATGCAATAAATCTTTGCCACCGTCATCGTCGCCGCCATTTTACTTGCACCTGCAATGGCGCACAGCAGACCAGCCACCCACCCACCGCCTACCGCCCTCCAGCCATAGTGGCCCGCACAGAGCAACTGGCACACATGCGTCGCATTTACTCACCATCGAAGGCCGCATTGATGTCGCGTATATCGTAGCTGCACACCGCCGAGCCGATGAGGCCATTTGTATTCGTCGTGAAGGTCGCATAGAATTTGGCATCGTCGTGCGGCATCTTGTAGACGGACTGGATCTCGTTGAAGTAGAATGGGAACTCGCTGGAGATGCTGCAATTGATGCGCGCCTTCAGGTAGGTGGCCCAGTTCTGGCTGATCATGTACTTGCCGCCGCGATCGTTCTTGCAGACGCGTGCCACGCGCGAGTAGACCGCCTTGCCGCAGTTGATGTATTCCACGGCGTGCTCGCGGAAGAAGAAGTACACAAAGTCGCCAATGTCGAAGGAGCCCACGAAGTTCGGTTCTGCGTGCGAATGAGCGAAATGAAGCAAATGCATTAAAGTAGACATAAGGCAGAATATGAAGCAAAAAAAAAAAGAAGTACAAGTAGCAGAGTGGGGCGTGGCGGGGGGCGTGTATACTCACTGTCGAGCCATTTGGAATCGTATTTCACGGTGCGCTTGAAATTGTGCTCCTTCCGGCCGGATGTTAAGTTATACAAATCCGAGCGAAAAATAACCGAATCGGCTTTGGTGAATTCTGCATTTGTGCCAGAGTACTGCACGCACAGAGAGAGAGAGAGAGAGTGAGAAAAAGAGAGAGTGAGTATGAGTGAAAGATTTGTGTAAAATTAAAATTTGTTTTAAAGCAACAAAATTAGCGCAAAAAACATTTAAGCGCACAAAATTTTCAATTCAACGCGAGACACATGACACAGGACCGGGACCAGGACACAGCACACAGAGCCAAGTCATTGTGTCGCGCATGTCCTTGCGTGCCTGCGACACTGCGTCAATGTGTGTTTGTTTAATTTAATTTCATTTTCTGTTTTTTCGTTTTTCGTTCTGTTTTTTTTTTTTTGTTTTCTTTCCTTTTTTTCTTGTTATTTTGCAGAAATGCGCACAAAGTTTGCTGAAAATGTCGCGTTCTAGCAATTTTATGCGCTTGAACCTTTTGCTTATTTTCGCTTTTCTTTGCAACTTATTTCTTATTTCTCTTTACTTTATTTTATTTTATTTTGTGTTTTCTGTTTTCTGTTTTTTTTTTTTGGGTTTTTTGTTTTATTTTATTTTATTTTATTTTTATCTTTTGTCGTTGCTTGTAATTTTATTACAATTGACATTTTTTCCTTTATTTGCTTCCGCTTTTGCGTTGTCGATGTCGACGCTGCAGTCGACGTCAGCGTCAGCGTCAGCGTCGACGACATCGTTGTCGTTCTTGTTTCATGTTGCCTACACTTACCAGCGCCGGCAAACCGAAGGGATTTCCTTTCTCCACATAAACAGCAGTTGAGTTGTCAGCCGGGTCGTAGGGACACTTGCCGATGCCTAAGCCAATGCCGGGCACGTACTCTGATCTGGGTAAATGTGTTAAGTTTGCCTAAAGGTATGCCAGGAGCAGCAGCAACAGCAACAGCAACAGCAGCACGAGCAGGAGCAGGAGCAGGAGCATCGTCGAGCGCGAGTGTGTGCATGTGAAATAAACGAAAAAGTTATTAAAGTTGCCATGTCTGCAGTTGGTGCGTATTAAGTAAATTTTTTAACAACGCCGCCAACTCACGCACACACACACACACACGCACACATACAAACACAGACACTTGAAGCAAGCGTCTTACAGTTTATAGGCATGTGTGTGTGTGTGTGTGCATATGAGTGAGTGTGTGTGTGTGTATGAGGTGTACTCGGCTTAAAGGCAATGCGCGCGACATATTTTGTTTGCATGCAAGCCAACCCTACCCCAGCCTAGCCCGGCACACCCCACCCAGCCACACACACACACCCACAAGCATTTAAGCCGAATTTATGCGCTTGTTTCCCTTTTTCTACTTTTTTTTTTTTTTTTGGTTTTTTGGTATTTTTTGTCTTTTTGGTTTCCTTTGGTTTGCTGCTGCCTATCTCAAATGTACTTGGTGCCTTTCTGGCCCGAACGAACGTTGCCATACTTACATTTATCACATAGTCCTTGGGATTGTGTGCATTCGTGCCGCACACATACAAGCGATGTCCGGAGTCTAGCGGCTGTATGACACGTATGTGATTCCGGCACTCCACCTTCTTAGAGGACGCCGATGTGTGTTTGGTTTGGTTTCGTTTGGTTTGTTTGTGTGTATTTTGTTGAAAAATGTGGTAAAACAAAAATAAAATTGTCAAAAATAGAAGGAAGAAACAGAGCAGAGTGTGGTAACGAGAGCAAAAAGAAAAATTGGGCGAGGCAATGCATAAGTAATCGAATTCTTTTTGGTTTTTTTTTTTATTGTTTTTTTTTTTTTTTTTTCTGTTTGGTAGCCAAAAGTTACAAAAGATAAAATTGCACAATATTCGTACATATAAAATTTTGGTATGTAATTTCTCAGGGCATATTTTTGGTTTGTTTTTTTTTTTTTTTTTTTTAAGGGGGGGGCCACACTATATAAAGGCGGAGCGCATACATACCTCACGTTTACCCTTCGAGACACAGCTGAGTATATCGGAGCCAGATGGTTCCAAAATGAGCACATCCCTCTGCAAATCGATAAACATAAAGTCAGTTAAGTGATCTGATTATTGTTGTACATTACTCTCAATTCACATATGCATATAGAATTCAGTTAAGAGACCTTCAAAATTTATGTGCACGCCATGGCAGCCAAGCTGCTGGCAGCTCTGCCCTCTCATGACAACTGTTAGTGGCCATAGGCGTTAGTTTTTGGCATTTCGTTTAACTTATATTAGGGATGGTCAGTTCCAAACTAAGAGTATAGCAGTCACTTCTGGCTAGCTGCAGACTAAAGTGCTGTCAATGTGAATGCGGAAAGCTAAAATTCGAGAATTGACAGGATTGAAGTAATTTGCAGAAAATATTCCACCATTTGTTTGTCATTGGGTATGTCACACACTCACATCTATTGTGCTTAATGGCAAATTCGAAGAAAGCAACAGTCAACAAAAAGCTCGACGTGCATGTCGCAAGTTATAGACGAACCACCAAAAATCAAAGACCATAAATTCAACTTAAAATCTAATAGTTTTCAAAAAGGCCTATTGAAGATCGCAAGCAAAGTCAAGTGGAGCAAAGTGTAGGGAAGTGTGCCCAGGGCTGCAATGAACTTTCTTGGATCGGCATCTACACTGCAATCAGACACTTGCGCCTACAGATTGATGCACCTGACCAAAATGCTGCAGAGTGATTTGCTGCAGCTAACAAGTGCAGAGTTGTTCTTTTCAAGCAAAGGCGTTTAATTTTGTGCTGCACTGTAACGGTCACTTCTAGTCGTTGCGTTCGCTCAACCCTTTCAATTAAAAAAAAAAAATGCTTGCTGTACTATGACCATGACCATGAATAGTTTTATGCAGCTCAGCTTAATTCTATTAATAATCATCTGTTTCTAAGCGCAAACTACGCAAGTGTCTGCTTTAGTGGGTGGGTTTTTCAACAACTGGCGAGCTGAGTAATGTCTTGTCTGACACCTTTTTGTTTTCAATTACTAATCATGAGTAAACACGCCTGTCTATGTCGCAAGTTTTGCTACAAAGCTTAATTAAAATTTAACTAAATAACACAATAATGCATAAGAAGTTTAAGTCAATAACCTGGCGAAAACTTGTTGATTACAATAATTAGCTATGAAATTTAAAACAAAAGCAAAACAAATACCAACAGCTGCAGGTAATTGTGTTAGACACACACAGCACATGAGCACGTGATATTTCTTATAAATATTTAAAAAAAGAAATTCATAAACAATAATTCTGAGAAAAAAAATATATAAATAAATAAATTAGTATTTAAAAATAAAAAACAAAGCCAAAAACAAACAAATGAAGTATTCCAACAACAGATATATGCATGTTAGAATACACAACCAATTCGTACACCCGACGCAGTCTACACTTTGCAACTCATCAACTACTGGCGGCTAATCGTGCATTAGGTGCTTTTGATATACTCAATGCTTATGTCGTAGTCCTTCATTGTAACACATACTTTAGATAAAGTATGCATTACATAAAACATATATAAAAGGGGCATAATAAAGCTTGACGTCATCGGCAGTGGTCGGCAGAATTTGTATGGAAAACCTCGTTTTCCAGAGCGGTTAGATATAAACTATGTCACAAAATAAAGCAGAGAAACCAAAATGTAGTCTGGCACAGTTTTTGTTGCTGGCGTTGTTGTAGTTACTGTTTTTGTTGTTGTTGAGGATGTTGCTGTCAATGCATGCGACACGCTTAACAAATATTTTCAAACTTTATTGAAAGCGTGATAAAATTTCATGCTTATCAAATGCGTGTAGCGGCGCCACAAGAAGCAAACGAGGAAGCAGCAGCAAAAAAAAAAAGAAGGAGGAAAATGTAAAAAAGAAAAGGAAAATGTAAAAATAAATAAATAAAGCGCAACAATTGAAAAGTTTGCTATAAACGTTTTGCTCTGCAACACAAGGCAACAAAATAAAAAAAAAAAATGAAAAAATGGAAAACACAAAAAGCGAAAAAGAAAAAAAAACAAAAGATGAATAACGGAAAAATGAGAAAACGGAAAAATACTTGAAGCTGAATTTTATCGCTTGATATTTTGCGCACGTTGCGCATTTGTTTATTTAATTCGATTTTCTGTACTCGAATTTTAAAGCGTACACGCGGCCAAGCAAGCGACGAATCCAGGCGCGGCAAGCGGCATAGAGGGAGACAGACCTCAGTCTAGGAGAGGGAGGGGGGTACAGTGTGGCATTTCTGCCATGAGTTTATTGCGTACAATTGCCAAGCCAAACTAACATTCAAACATTTACTGAATTTCTACACGTTTCAGCTGCGCCAAATACAAAATACAAAAAACAAAACGAAACACAAAACAAAAAAAAAAAACAAAACAAAAATTTCCAAAAATAAAAAAATAAAAAAATGAAAAAATTGTAAAAAACAACAAAGAAACAAAAATAAAAATTGTCATAAAAAATGTTTACTTGCGTGCACGCAACCCTGGACTGGCTCTAGCTTTGAGGTCTGAGGTCTGAGGTTCACATTTGGCAATTGTTAATTTGTGACAATTTGAGAAGTGAAATTAAATTGCAAACAGTTTGACAGCAGAATTCAATTATATATATATATATTTTTTTTGGTAATGCAATAAATTTAACTTAAATGTCAAAAAAAAAAGAAATAAAACGAAGAAAAAAAGGGACAAAAAAAGAAAAAGCAAGCAAAAGTTGAAGCATGGCTTAGAAATCAGAAATCAGTGCTTGGCCACAACTTGATGACAGGCGACTGCTGACTGCTCTCGGCTGACTGCTGATGGCTAAAGGCTGACGTCTGAGTGCTTGTGTGCAAGGCAACGTGCGGACATACACACACACACACACACACACACACACGCACTTGCACCGTAGAGCACAAAAAAAAGTATATATATATATATATATATATATATGTATATATATATATATATCACAATATCCTGCGCATTGACGCTTTTAAGCACGCCAAAGTGGTTTTCTATTTTGAAAGCTTTAAGCCAGCAGCACAAACGCAATTTGTGCGATGTGCGAGTAAGTGCTGCAGCTGTCGCGTCTCGCTGCGCGCCCGCACTGCTTGTGGGCGAGTGTCAGTGCATGGCTGAGTGCATGGCTGCACGACTCTGTGTGTGTGTGTGTGTGTGTGTGTGTGCTGTGGCACTGTGGCAAGGACATTGCAGCAGCAGCGTGCTGGCTAAAAGCAGTTAGAGCTGCCGTAATGTAAGCGTAATATTTTCATGTTTATCTAGGCGACTGACTGCGTTGCGAAATCGCACAAAATGAACTTGCCAACGGAAACGGATATTGATGCTTCAAGTTGTAATCATTAAACGCAATTGTTTGTGTCTCTGTGTCTGTGTGTGTGTGTGTGTGTGTATGTCTGTTTGTTTGCTTGTGCCACTGCAGTTGACTTGCATCACTTGTGCGTGTCACCGAGGTCCTTCGCTGGAATTACGAAAATTTGCTGCAATTCTTATGAAAATTTAAAACGACGGATATGAGCAGCAATTGTGGCTGGTCGACTGCTGCTGAGTGCCAGCAAACCGGAAGCAATTGCAGCCATTATCGAATGCATTGCCTTCATGCTCGCGCCCCTGCAGCCGTGACCGTGTCAGTGGACGTGTCCGTGAGTGCATCAAATATGCACATTATATGCTGCAGCCCTTGCGCTGCATTCTTGCACTTTCTCTACATTCTCTCAATTTTTATGCATCCTAATCGCATAGCGCATTTTCAACGCACTCGATTAGCCGCACACGCTGCCAACTCTGGTTATCCTCACTCATACACACAGTCTTCCATAATGACGAGGGATGCTTGGCTGGGCAAACGAATGTCGTTGCTGACAGCAGCACAGGAAAGACGTGCCAACCTAGGTCAAGCTACGATTCACCAAAGTTATAAACAACTCAATCAACAGTGACAGACTGTCCATATTGAGCCACAAGGCAGACGCTCAAGTGCCTATGGCACAACACGCCGAACTGCAACTGCATGGTGCTCAGTCACGAGGCGCTGCGAGAAAGCAGCAGCAGTTGGTGTTGAAAATGAGGATCATAGTGACGCCTGTTTAACCTGTGGGATGTTTTCTTTGCTTCGTACAGTCTTTAAAGTTCCCCAAACTAAGATGAGCCCTTGGGAGTCGAGCATTGAGTGCTAGCCTTTGGTTGAGTGAAGGGTTTTATTTATTGGCTTGTGTACCCAATCCTGGTTAGGCGGCCAACTGGCTGCCGGCGTTGGCCCTTTGGCTGATGTTAACTCGTAACTCAATTAAAAGACCAAAGCCGCCGTTCATTTCGCATTTAATAAAATGTTAATAAAATATAAAAACAATTGCGCTGCCATTGCGTAAATATTGAAGTCAGATTTTTAATTAAAAATTGTTGTAAATAAAACGCCGACGCAATAAATATCAAAAAACAATTTAATTGCAAAAAATAAATTTATATATATTTGTATATTTACGTAGTTGTGTATTTAAAAACATAAATAAATGCATGAAAGAAGCAAGTAATGAAATAAAAAAAAAAACCGAAAATAGATCCCTATTTTTATTAACAGGAATTAAAGGGAAGACTGATTAAGTACCAACTTCTTCGTTTTGAACATTTAATTATTGTGCATGTTTTAAAAAAATACTTTCAAAGAGACAGACTGCAGATAAATACTTCGATTTGTTCAAATATTGAAGAAATCCCCTAAGAAATAAACAAAATTATATTTCCCTTCTTTTATTCTTATATTGTACAAAGGCAAATGACTTAAATGATTGGTAACTTTATATGCTTGAGTTTCCTTTTTTTTGTATTTGCTTCTCATTCACATGACACAATATTGTGAAGAAAAGGACAAATACAATAATCACAACAACTATAGTTTAATTGACAGAAATCATTATTATTAAATATTGCATGTCCTGGCTGTGTGCCTCAGCGACATGTACTCGTACATATGTAGTTGTCACATAAAAGGAAAAGCCAGCGTGTGAATATATGCAGAAATGTGTAACGGGAAATATGCTAAACGCTTGAAAAAATGCAAGTAAAACGCGCGCTGCGCATGGTTGGGGTAAATAAACCTTGAAGCATGTACCGAGTGTGTATGCATATTGAAATGTGTTTGCCTGCGACAGGATATTACTTTTATGTCTGCTACTTGTGCGACGACGACGACGACGACGACGACGACGATGATGGCGACAACAACAACAAACAAAAAACAAAAAAGCACACACTCACACACAATGAGCACAGGAACAAGACAAATCCATGGCAGTAACACGCGACAGACAACAGACGGCAGCCAGGACGTGTGGCAACTGTAGCCGAGCCGAGCCAGGACTGCTGTGCCCCTCGCAACGCACGCGGAGCCTGGCATTTGTGTCAACTGTCTGTCTTGGCCAACTCGCACTCGATCTCTCGCTCAAGTGTAAGCGAGTGTGTGCACATGCATATGTCTGTGTCCTCTCTCCGACTGCCTGTCTGTGCGCCTGTCCGGCTGTCCGCCTGTCTGTCTGTCTGTCTGCCAGTGTCTGGTATAAGCGAGTAGGGAAGCGTGTCGTCTCCGCTTTACACTTTCCGTTTTCAGTTGAACAGTTCACTTGTAGTTATTTCTATATTAGCCGCATAATTTCAATGCTAGGGCATGCCGCCGGACGGACATTTTAACAAACTGGCTAGCAACTGCATAGCAGCATCAGCATCAGCAGCAACAACAACAGCAGCAGCAAAAGCAGAGAAACAACAGCAGAGCCACAGCAATTTTGCTTTCATATAAATTTCATTTATTTGTTTTTGTGTTTTGTTATTATTACTGTTGTTGTTGTTGTTGTTGTTGTATTTGTGTTGTCTTTTCTTGCTTTGCATTTCCGCACTTGCCACAGCAGTCACTCGGTTGGACTTCCTGTTTATTTATTTTTGCAAGCCATTAGTTTTTGACACAGTTCAGTAGCAGCATCATGGACACATGTCTGTGTGTGTATGTGTGTTTGTGTGTGTGTGTGTGTGCACTGTCGCTTGCATTTGTGTCATTACTCATTTACATACACGCACAGACATAAATTCTGCTGCAGGACACTCATTGATAACTATTTCATCTGGTATGACAGCAATTAGTGAACTTGTGAACAAATTAAAAAATAAAATATAAAAAACAAAAAACAAAAAAGGGTCCTGAATATTCAGCATAGCAAAACACAGCACACAGATTGTCATTGATAAAATGAAATAAGCTCAGCAATGCAAAAAAGCATAAATACGCAACAGCATTGTGTGCCAGAAAATTCTGCCCAGCTGGCAGAAGGTATTCCATAGAATGCAAATCATATAAAATCATGAAGCAAAATTGCCAACTGACCGATTGCAGGACTTTGCAGGACAGCCGAAGAGTTATGGAGGGAAATGCAATATTTTAGCAATCGTTCAGCACAACCCAGTAACATTTGTCCACAGTCAAGTGCTGCTGTCTGCATTTTGATTTAATGTGACAATTACAGCAACAACAGAAGAGTGGCACAGAAATCAATTACAATAAAATATACACTTTGACTTTATAATATTGACATACAAGACATAACATGATCCTTTTCAATTGTTAACAGCTGCAGCTGATTATTGCACAATTAAGGAAATGATTTGCTCTGCAACGCTTGGCAGAAGTGACACTTTGGCAGCCAGACCATGCAAGCCGGTGACTTGTCTTTAGCAAATGTGCAGACAAATGTGGTCTGGCTGCCAGCTCATACCGAAACTGTCAAGTGTAAGCAGTTCGACAAACTGTGCTGCCTTATGGGGCCGACCTCGACAGTCTGGGAGTCTGACATTCCGTTAATAGGCGCGATATTGACATATAATCAATCTCATCAGGCAGCAGGAGTTGTTATATTGGAAGCTTAGTTAGGTGCATATTATTTCTGATATTCTATATGGGCTTATGTGATTAGGAGTTAATATTTGTTGGATTTGTATTTAGATTGAGTGACAACTTACCTCGCATATCGATTGACTGATATTGCGCAGATTGAGGCGAAAAATGCGATCCCTGTGAAAGAGAGAAAGAAAAAGAGAAGAAAAGAAGAAAAGTGAATCAGTACGAAATGTTTAGCATATATGCAAAATAATACTTAAAGCGCAGGTTATCTATCATTGTCGTCGAGTCGTGCACTGACACTTAAGCTAATCCCGAAATCGTGCCGTGACACACGATAAGTTAATGCCACGCCAAACACAATCAGCAACGCGTGACATTATGCTGTCACTCACACTGCGATACACAGCACATACAAGCACACTCACACACACACACACACACACACACGCAAACAGAGACAAGGCGCAGCAGTCATTTAGTCAGGGAGTCAGCGAGTCAGTGAGTCAGTTAGTCAGGGCATTATTACGAAACAATCGACTCGACAGTCTAAACTGGCGGAGACGTTGTCGGCTTGTGGTAAAAGACAATGCGCGACAGCTGCTTGCCCCCATACCTTGCACCCTCTTTGCCCGTCTGCCCATCTAACTGCTCGTCTGCTCGTCTGCAGTCTGGTTGTCTGGCTGTCTGGCTGTCTGCCTGTGTGCCTTGGCATATGAAAACCAATTGAAATTGTCATGCCTTGACGTACTTGGCATTTGCCGTTTACATTTTTCAAAAGAATTATTTGCGCTGCTGCATGCCACTGCCACTGCAAAGAGAGAGACAGGCACCAGCAGCGACACTGGCAGTGGCACAAGAAAGCGTAGCATGCTTTTGGGGATTTCCTTACACGTCATGTCACACATTGCGGTGCCACCTGCTGTGTGTGCGCTTTAGTGTTTTGATTGATTGACTGATTGATTGATAGATCGATGTCACAATATTTGTATAACAATTTTAAAGCGCACACTCATACACACACACACACACACACACACAGAGGAACTTTAAGCGTTGCCAAAAATCTACAAATAATTATTACAGCAAAGAAAGGCGTAAAAAGGTTTCAGCGCACTTTGTTAAAAACTTTTAAGCACTCGATCGCCAAAAAACTTCTAGCCATTAATCTTCATTTCGTTGCAGCCGCTTAACGTTGCTACTGTAAAACAAATGCGCACCGACAATACGAAAAAAAAAAAAAACAACAAAAAAAAAAGAAAGTATTACATTAAGGGACGCGCCTGAGACGCATAACTTTCGGCCGACTCTTAGGCAACCGTAAATTTCGAGTGTGGCAATGTGAAACTTTATGCAGACAAATGAGTGCCAGAGTTGGCAGTGCATGGCCGGGCAGGTCGCGGGTGAGGCACGGGTTGGCTAGCATAGCGCAGCGCAGTAATGCCAACGACGAGCTACGAACGAGCGACAACTTGTACCGACAAAGCATTAATTCATAATTATGCATGCTGACAGCACGGCCAACCGCCACAACCGACACGACCAACAACTGCCAGCCATAAACTAAGCGAGCAAAAACAACAGCAACAACAACCACACAAAACGAAGAAGAAAAAAAAAACACGAAGAGGAAAGGGGAAAGCAAAGTAAAACAAAAAAACAAAAAAAAAGAATATGCTACGCGCTTTGCAGCAAGCAAATGAAATATGCAGACGTAAATGTGTTGAGGTTTCACAAGTGGTAATGCCATAACGGAAGTTCATAGCTTACATTAACCCCACCGAACGCCGTTCACTGCGCTCACACCGCGTACTCCGCTCACCGCACTCACCACGCATACCCCGCTCACCATGCTCAACCGACTCACACGACTCACACGACTCACCATGCTCACGCGCATATACATATGTATGTACGACAGTCGTACGTACGACGGTCGTATGAACGTATGCACACTCTGTCGCCGTTAGTTGTTAATTATTAGGCTAGGCAGTTAAGCAAGCAGCCGTTTTGCCATTCACTTGTGTGCCAAGTTGTGCCAAGTTGTGCAAAGTTGTGCACATTTTAAATGAGTTTTGTGCTAGCATCGACGACTGTCGTCGTTTTGCTTTTTGCTATTTGCGTTTTAAATACATTTAGTTGCATTAATGTGTATATGTGGGTACTTACATGGCACCAACGTAGAGCGCATTGCTGTGCTCATCCAAGTGAAATGTTTTGTAGTGCAGCGGACCGCAGCTAAAGTCCTTGACATGTTCTGTAAATAGGCAAGTAAACAAAATAAAAAAAAAAATCTTTTATTAAAATTGTGTCAAAAATGTTGTACTCTGAAAGCACTTAAGCATTAAGTGTTTAACTAAGTAAAAGTAAATATACACACACATACACACACACACACACACACAGGCATTCAAGTTGTGTATATGTGTATGCGTGCAGTTTGGTGTGTGACCTGTGCGCTTCATTAAACTTTAAGCTGACATGTCATTATTATTGACGCTGACGTTGACGCCGACGCTGACGCTGTCAATGGCAGTCGCAGCGAATGACACACAGACATGGGATACATAGCACAGTAAATATTCATAAACTAATTAAACTATTAAACTCTTGACGCAAGCTAATTTATAAGGCAACAGCGCACATAAACAAAAAGCGTAAACAAAACAGAAGAAGAAAGAAAAAAAGAACACAAAAAAAAAAAAAAACACCACAACAGCAACAACAACAAAAACACCCTGCACAAAAAGCAAAGAAAATCGTGCAAGTGTCAAAACAAAACCAAGTCTTGGCGCACATTTGACACTGACAGGCCAAAAAAGCACAAAAAAAAATAGAACCAAAATAAAACAAAAAAAGAACCAAAATAATAAAAAAAAAAAAAATATATATAAGAAGAGAACCGTATGACAGCGCAACATAGAACTTTGTATATTGGCTGTGCTTTGCCGTGCTGTGGTGTGCCGTGCCATGCCGTGCTCTGCCGCACCGCGGTGTGCTGAGCTGAGCTGCGGTGTGCTTCAGCACGTACACGTTCGCACACGTACGCGATGTTCGTCGTCGCCAGTTCTTGTCATGCTGTGTTCGCTCTTCGCCATAGGAAACCGGCGACGCGGGCGCAAGCGGCCAGAACGGGTAGTCAAGTCAATGTCATTAACTAAAGATTGAAGCATTTAGCTACAAATTTTTACGACATTAAGTTGTCAACTAATTTGCAACAATTATGTCGCCACTTCAACTAATGCCAGCGAAAAAAAAAAAAAAAATAAAAAAGAATAGAAAAAAGTAAAAGAAAAATAGGAAGAAAATACCGAAATCAAGCCAAATAGACTAGCAACAACAACAAGCAGCGGAATGACATAGTAAAGCAATAGGCAAGCAAAGAGTCAACAACGCATAAAAGTAGGCAACATTATTTTGTACAACAAAATCCTTTGAGTCGCGCCAAAGCTATGAAAAAAAAGTCATTATGCGCGTAAATGTGCTGGCGTAAAAAAGAAAGAGGAAAGCAACGCCTCATAATGAACTTGCAGACAACAATAACTACAACAACAAGAACAGCAACAACAACAACAATGCAAAACAAGCACATTAGCAAGACAACAACACAAGGCGGCAGCAGCAGCAGCAGCAACAACAGCAACAACAGCAACGATGCCAGGCTTATATTCCTATACGCAATTCAGTTCAGTTAGGCAAGGCAAGGCAATGTTTTTGTTATTTGCAAGCAGCAATAAAAAACACGACAAGCAGGCAATGTTATAGTAACAACAACAACAACAACAATAACATCAACAACAATACAACAACGACAGCAAACAAACAATAATCATAATAATACCAACAACAACAACAACAACAAATAGCAGCAAGTAGTCGAAGTAGAAGTAGAAACTGAAGCAGAAGCAGAAGCAGAAGAAGAAGCACAAGTAGAGAAACAACAAAAGCAGGCTAGCACATTAAAATAAGAGCATTAGACTTTGAAATTTGATTTGCATAACAATGAATAATAAACATGGGCCAAGACCAACAAGACTAAACAAACGCAACCCAATCGCAATAGCAACAACACGAAGAGGAAGAAGAAGACGAAGTAGATGTAGAAGTAGAAGAAGAATAAGAGCAATAAGCATATACATTGGCTTATTGCCTGCTTATGCTTTGCTTCTTTGCTCTGTAGTTGGTTTGTTAACTTTATACATACAGCTGCCAAGTAAGTCAGCCAGTTAGTTAGTTTGATTTCTTCTTCTTCTTCTTCTTCTCCTTCTATTTTTTGTATCCCCATTCAACAATTCTTGTTGTTGCTATGTATGCGTTTGTCCATTGTTTGTTTTATTGCTGAAATTGCAGAAAAAAAAACAAAACAAAAAAAAAAAAAAAAGTATAAGCGAGTCAACAAAAGCCTACCGCTGCCTACTTAGCTGCCAAGCGAGGCTGACCCTTATGCAAATCAGCCGCAGTTGACAATTCGACTGACTGACTGACTGACTGCAGGACACTCTCTTTCCCCCTCTCTCTCTCTCTTATATACACTCTTTTACTCCCTTAGTGCTGCCTAGTTACTGTTTTTACTATTGTTGTTATTGTAATTGTTTTAGTTGTTGCTGTTGTTGTTGCTGTACGCATTGTCCTAGGTTAAATTTAAAGCTTTAAGCAGCTGCTCGCTGTAGTTTTTGTTTTTCATGTGTTTCGCCATTTTTGTTGTATTACTTGAGATCATTTGTCTTACTTATGTTGTTGCTGCGCATGTGTATAAATTATGCCCGCATAGGCATGAAGATGGGCACAGATAGGCATAGGCATAGTGGCATAACAACAACATTACGTTAATACACACACACTTCAAAGCCTGACAGGCTTAACATTCAATTATGCCAGGCACTGCCGTGTGTCAGTATGTCCTGTATCCTGTATATTGAGTCCTGTGCTGTTGCTGCTGCTGCTGCTTTTTTCGTATGCATAACACATGAGTGGCAATAGATGGCATAAAAAGCATAAAGTTGCAGAAAATATTTCACCCGCACAAGCAACTTAATTTACACACAAAGCTATACAGAGTTACGCATTGCGATAAACTGTGTGAGGGATGTCCTGCGCCGTATACACACATAACACATAAACGTTAGCAGCCTGACAGCAGGCACTGGCAGAGGCACAGGCATGCACAATATGCCAAGTCTATTGATATTTCACACTTATGTCGGCTAAATGCAAACAAAAACAAAACAACAAAAAGAAAAGCAGACGAACTTGCTAACGAAAATGGCACACACAAAAAAAAAAAAAATATAACAAACAAAAAACGTACAAAATAAAGGCAAAAACAGAATTCAGCAAAGAAGAGTAAAGAGGCAACAAAAGAGAGAACAAAAAAAAAAAAAAAACAGAAAAAAACTACAACAAACTGGCACAAAAAGGATCCACAATAAAATACACTTACGCTAGGCATTGCGCTGTATATGAGCAAGAAGAGGAGTGGTGGGGGAGGCCGGTGCCTGCCTCCTGCGAAAGGCTTTGCGCAAATAAAACTACACAGGGGAAAAAAATAACAAAAATGGCAGCTAGGCAGAAATGTACGCGTGTGAAAGGCAGGCGCCGAAAATAGGAGCAAAATGCTGAGCATTTTAACGTCATTATTGTCTGTCAACGATGCGTTAACATATGCCACGCACGCACATACCCATGCATACCGTTTCACTGTGCTCCCACACACACACACACACACCCAGCACACAGCCTCCACATATACCCCACACATACACTTCAGTTGCTCCGCATTTGTATACCCCACACATGTGCCAGCCAGCTAAAGGCAAAGCCAAAGCGGCACAGTGTCACACAGAGTGTGACTGTGACACACAGAGACGGGCAGAGGGTGAGCGAGGCGAAGGCAGGAGAGGGAATAGCGATTGAGTGGAAGCAAAAGATATTGCCCGTGTCTGTTTATTTGCTTATTTTGTTTTCGCTTATACAGCCTACAAATTCGTACGCTTGGCATATAAAACGAGACGAAAATGTCAATCATTTTTTAAATGTTCAACGTAAATATATTTATTTTACAGTCACTCACTCACTCATCCACCCACTGACTCACTCACTCACACACTCACTTGACGACATTGTGCCCGCGCATGCTTCGGCAGACATTAACATTTACCAAAAAAAAAAATACCAACAAAAAAAAGCATAAAAAACAAAAAAAAAATGCACAGCGGTGTCACATAAAAATTTACAAAAAAAAAAAAGAAAAGACAATACCAGCAACAACAACAACAAACACAACAACGATGAGAAGGCAAACGGGAAAGAGAAAAGATAAACACATATACTATGGATAATATATATGCATGCACATTTGTACAAGTTTATAGTACGTGTCTATCGGCGTGCAAGGACATTGTCGCATGGCATGCATATATTAAAAAGCAATTGGTGTTAAAGCGCCATCCGATTGCGCGTCCTTACATACACAGGACACACAGCAGTTGTAATGGAAAAATGGCAAATCATTTTCTTCAACTGACAGCTGTCAAAATATTTGCACACTGCCAGCATGCGAAGCGCAGGCCGCACTCCCAGGCGCCCAGCCACCCACCCACGCACGCACGCTCAGACACGAGCAGCTGGCTGACATGGCACAGTGCTGTGCATAAGTATGCTCACAGCGCTGATGCTAAACTTTATTTTAATATTCATTACTTCACACTTTAAGGCGAACAATTTACGTTGTTGGTCTGTCGATTTGCCTGACGGTCCGTGTGACATATTTTTTGCTGTGACATTCGTTTTCCTTTTCGTTTTCAGTTTTTCCTTTTTTTTTTTGGTTTTCTCTCAGTTTTTTTATTGTTAAATTTTGTTGTTTTCGTTTTTTTTTTTTTTTGTTTTTTTTTTTTGTATTATTATTATTTTGTGTTATTTTTACGTTGCTCCTTTTGTGCGTTTTTCTTGACCTTTTTGCCGCTGCGTGCTGACATTGCTTATGGCATTATTCTGCTTCTTCTGCGTGCTCTCTTCCTCTTCCTCTTCCAATGCCTCTGCCCCCTGCCTATCCCACTCGCTGCCTTTGTTGGCTTTTGTTGGCTGTATGTTGTTTGCGCTTTTTGCTGATTTGGCTTTTACTCATTGCACACATCAATCAGCTAACATCAACATGTAAATAATAGGCACCAATTTCGTTCCTCTCCGTAGCGTTTTCTTTTCGTGCGTTTGGTTTTTATTTTATTTTTTTTTTTCTGCCCATTTTTATCTGCTGATTTTTTTTTTTATTTTTTTTTTTTGGTATTATTTTTAAATTGAAATTTTTAACTTTTGTATGTTTGACTTCGCCTGCCACACGTTGACATTGATTTGGGGCAAACGCCTAAATTTAAATATTTGAAATTATTTCGCATGAGTTTTGCAAAAATAAATACATATTTATATATATATATATATACATAATATATTTATTTGCTATGCATGCGAAAGCAGCCGCAAAAGCCGAACGTGTGAAAAGTAATTAACTGCTAAACTAAACAGATGCAGCCATTTGCGCGCGTTCTTCTGCTGGCGTTTTTGCAATGGAAGCCATTGAACAATGACGAATTGCTGTTAGTTAGGCAACAAAAACAACAAGAAGAAAACTGTTATAAACACTTAGTATAATTATTACTTTAGCTGATTTATTTACATTTCAGCCAAAGTGTTTTCAAAGCGCGCATTTAGCAAGGACTGCGTTTTAAGGACGACGTTGACTGACTTTTGGTCTTTTCTTTTTATATTTTGTACATGAAATTTGAGCACGAATGAAAGAACAACAACAGCGAAATGTTGAGTCATAAAAAAAAAGGTAAAAATCAGCGTTATCGCCAAAAGTCGCACGCGTCCTTGCTGCCGACATGGCAGTAGAGTAGGACGCGCCATGTGGCTTATAGAATTTAATTGGTCATAAAAAGTGTGTGTGGCTTGTTTGCTGCAAAGCGCTGCAGTTATAAAAGCCAAAGAAAAAAAAACGAAGCGATATCGTAAATTTCACTTTGCGCGTTTTTTTATGCGGCCCAAAAAGTCTACACAGTTTAACGATAAGCAGCGAAGGAAGCCACCGCAGCAGCCATGGCCCTGCGCCGTGTTCTGTTGTGTTGTGTGCTGTGTGCTGTGTGCCCTGCTGGCTGTGAGTCTGAGTGTGAGTGAACTAAAAGCAGCATAGCATTTAAATAGGTACGTCGAAGGTTAAATAATTTCAATGCTGTTTGTATGCCAGCTTTTGCATTTTATGATGCGTCAGCATATAAATTTTATTTCACTAAGATAAACACCACAAAAAAAAAAAAAAAAAACCACAAAAAGGAAAAACGAAATAAAAAAATAAGTAAAAGCATAGGAAAAATCAAAAGTAGGTCGAGGCTTGCAACAAGTACAGAGTGTGCCAACAACATAAGCACTTGGCTTTGATTTCATTTTCGTACAGAGAACTCTGTGAGACATCATATGTACGGCACTTAAGTGCTCGGCAAGTGCTCATGGAGATATGTACTTAGGCAAATGCATTTCAATAAATAAACAAGCACTCAAAGCGCAACGAATCGATAATGTACGCACAACAATGCCTGCCACGCAGGCGGACGACGATAGCAAGCAGCCAGAGCAGAGAGTTGCAGAGAGTTGCAGCTGAAATTTTGATACCCTCTGCTGCATATACTATACACGAACAAGGCACAGATGTATACACCCGTGCCTGTGCCTGTGCCTGTGCCTGGCACTGCTGCCTAAGCTTTGTCGCAATTGCAATTGCAACTGGGTCAGCAAAACTGCCGGCATATGCTTTGTTATGCAAATGCGAGCTTATTTCTGCTCGTCAGCCAGAGCGAGGTTAAGCAGAGCTAAGCAGTTTCAATTAGGTTTGCATGTCTTGCCGTTTTTCACGTTGTCCTTGCGTTGGCCAGCAAAAGGCTCTAATGTATGCTCTTTATGCCGCGCTATGCCATGCCAGGCTTGACTTTTGTCATGCACCACGGTGCGTATGCGCATTGTAATTATTCACTTCACAGCCAGTCCGGTCGCATCGCATCGCCTTGCATTGCATTATTTGCCAACTAAACATTGATTTGTTGACTGTGTCGTCGCTTAGGTGTCTTGTCAAAGCTTATGCAGCAGAACTTGATTTCTGCTCGAGTGCGTCTTCGCTGACAGCTGAAGCGCAATTAATCGTGCTCAAAGCTCCTGAAAGCGGGACGCTGGCGGCCGGATAGCCCACATAGCTAAGCAGGCATGGCAACGGCTTTCAAGTAAAACATCAAGTGCACTAAATCGATAAGTGGCAGCAGCAGCAGCAGCAGCACGCTGAGGGACGCAGCAGGAGGCAGCATTAGGCAGTAGGCAGCAGCAGGCAGCAGCAGGCAGCAAAAGATACAAAGTTAAGCAGCGTTTTGCCTTTGCTTGCCTTCTCTAGATTTCGAAGAAAATTTCTCAAGCATTAAATATTCGTTTATATTACGTTTATTTTACCTTACGTTACGTTACGTTACGTTACGTATACTTAACTGCCAAAGCCAAGTGGCGCACAAAATGGCGTCGAAATGGCGTCGCAATGGAGTCCTAATGCCAAGCCAAAATGCCAACAAAAACCAAAAAGGAAGAAATGCCAAGCGCAATGAAAAATTTGCTTATTTTTCTTACGTTTGCTGGCTGTCGCAGTTAGGAACACGAACTTGCATCATTTGTTTTACACTAACACACACACACACACACACTTACACATACACACAGGCAGACAGGCAGGCAGCCGTACTTAAGTTATAAATAAGCGACTATATGCACATAAACATCTGCACACCTGTACACCTGCACAGTCTTCAATCCTCAGTTCAGAGTCGAGAGTCGAGTGGCGAGTGGCGAGTGGCGAGCGTCGAGCGTCGGCAGCAGGCACAAAAGCTGGCATAGCCAAGATTTGGGTATTTTTGGTTTTGCGCTTGCTTACGCTTTGCTGCATTGTTCCATTGTTTCTTGCCACTGCCTGTGTGTGCCTCGTTGTCCTTGTCCGTCTCTGCGTCTGTCCGCCTGCCTGTCGCAAAGCGGATACACAGGCAATTGTCTTAACAGCCACAACTGTGGCACGCTTAGTCAGCCAAGCGTACGCACAGCAACGTACCCAACTATGAGCGCATGTCCTTCTCTCCAATCGCCCACACACCCGCCTGCCTGCCTGCCTCTCACTCGACCATGCGCCTGCACGCCTGCTTGGCCACGCTTTGTTTCATATTGTGCCAGAATGGCCATGTAAATTCGTATAAAATTCGTTTTCACTTTTGCCGTGCATGCTATTTGTTTTTGTTGTTCTTGTTGTTGTCATTTTTTTTTCTTATTTTCTTTCCATTTTTTTTTTTCTTTTTTGTTGTGTTGTTTTTTATTTCATTGTGGCTTTTCTTATCTCTGTTTTGCATGCCGCAGACACACACACACACACACACACACACACGCACACTGCAGCGCGCGCTTTTGTTTTGCGTTACTCGCATCGACTCATCACTTACTTTTTATTTGATTTTATTTGCGTCAGTCAGCAGTAGGAAAAAAATGCGATTTTTTTTTCTTTTTTTGTTTTGAAATGACAAAAAATCTTAAAAAAGGCCAGGCCGTTTTTTTTTATGACAATGACTTTAACTATGTTACTTTTCTAGTTCGTTTCTTTTTCTGTTGCCTGTGCTGCTTCTTGTTCTCTGCTAGAGTCAAAAGCAGTTGTGCAATTATTGAGTATACGCAACGTTGGCAATGCCTACGTCTATGCGTGAGTGCGCGCCCCATTGCTTATGAATTGCTAAACAATTCATTTAAATTCATGTATACAATTACGTTAATACTTTAAGTACTTCCAATATAAAATTCATAGCCACTTGGCAAACAGGCGACAGACACTGTCGCTTGTATACGTACACCACCCAGCAGCTCACCTGGCCACTGCATGAAATACTTGTGTATTTATTATACCGGCATATCGAGGCCAAGCATTTCTTAAAAAAATGCCATACAAGCACGCTGCAGGCTAATTTGCTGTGCACTTCAAGAAGACAACTCTAGTGCGAAACTTTTCTGCAGAAACTGTTACTTGAGTCATTTGTCACTAAAGCAAATGCAGATTCGATACGAAGCAAGTATTTTATTGGCAATTGGTTTGTTGCTGTTCGTATACAAAGTCTAAGGACATTTGTTTGAGTTTTCTTTTTAATTGTTTCTTAATTACCTGTCATATATATTATATTTATGATAAATATTTTGGACTTTTCGGAATACTTCTCTGTGCCACTGTGTGCTCTGGCAAGTCTCTGCTATTATGGCAAATGGTACGTTTGACTTTTATTGTGCAGAACTGCAGCGTTTTCAATTACATTGAAAAGCTGAATAAGCACAACAGCCAATTTGGACTATTGCAGTGTGTATCATTTGTAAGTGCACTGCAATTAATGCACAGAAGTTTCATAAGCTGACTCTTTATTGTCTACTCGATCATATCATCAACGAAATCATAGATGCTAAGCAGCAGCTGAGGGAGGCCAGATGCGTGCCGTCACTTGTGTTGTAGTAACTGAAAAAGCAGCAGTTCTCTGTCAACTGCCTGTGATGCTCTGATTATAAACTATTGTAGCATCACTTAACTGATGCTAATGTTATAAAAAGCAAGTAGAAATTATTGTGTATTTTTTTAGCATAAATTATTTTCTTCATTTATATTTATGTATAATTTATATAAATATATAAATATATATATATGTATAAATGTCAGCAGCAGTCAATTTATATACAAAAGTGCTGCCCCACGTGGCTTACTTGCCAAGCTGTTGACAAAGTTTTAGTTTATTTAATATTTCTTTACCTTTTGCACATATTTTTTTTTTTCGCTTGTTTTTTTTTTTATTTTTTGTTTTTTTTTTTGTTCTTGTTTGCTGCTTTGATTTGTGTGCAGTTGAGATACTAAGCTAAAGCGTTAACTGACTTAAGGTGTTGGCCAAATAGAAGCTGCAAGCTGTCGCTACAAAAGCCAAGTCGAAAAATCATACAAACAAAACAAAAATGAAACGACAACGTAACGAAAACCCAAATGAAAAAAGAAAATACGAAAAAATGAGAGAAAACAATACTGCGCACGAAAATAGACGAAAAATCAAGTTTATTAAGACAAATGTCTGCTAACTGAGTTATGCTGGCAGCTGCAGCAGCAGCAGCAGCAGCAGCACCACGGCAGCACAGCAGTCAAGCCAAATGCCAGTGTCAGCTTAAGGCAACTCTGCGCGCACTCCGAACAAGACAATGCCAACGACATGGTTGCTATTGTTGTTGTTGTTGCTGTTATTATTGTTGTTATTGTTGTTGTTGTTGGCAAGCTGCGAGTTTTGTATGTATGGCTGCATGAGTGAAGAAAAATGAAATGAAACGAGAACAGCAGGCGAAAGCAATTTCTTTATGAAAATTGCCAAAGAAAATAAAATTCAGCAATGATTGCCGTCTTGCGTATGTACCTTGCCACCCTCCTACCGACCACCACCAACCCTCCAACCCAGCTATCTTCCTGCCTTCGTAGCTGCGTAGGTAGGTCGGTTGGCTGCTTCGACGTCTTGGCGCGTTACGTGGCATAGAGCAAAGCAGTGCAGCAACAGCAGGTGTTGACAGATTTCACTATTAATGTGTGTGTGTGTGCCACCTATTACCTTTACAGACTCACACCTGGCACCTTAATTCAGCTCAGCTCAGCTCCTCTCACCTTAAGTTTACTTTTTCTTACTTTACTCTACTTGGATTTCACTTTGCTTGCCATTCATTTTTTATTTTTATGTTTTTTTTTTTCTTTGTTTTTTTTTTGATTTTCTTGTGCTGCTTAACAATGTTTATTTAGCCACTTAGTTACATATCAAATTGCTGCACTGCACATTGCGCACTTTAAGCAAATGCTTTAATGAGCTGACTATACACTAAATATATATGCACATGCATATACATATATATATATGTATGTATATATACAGTATATAGATAAGTATGTTAGTGTATATTTATTTTGCTCATTTTATTTATACTTTTTTTTGTTGTTATTGTTGTTGTAGTTACTGTCAGCACAGTGGCAGCTATAATTGCATTTGCACTGCGCACTGTCGCCTGGCCTAATTGTGTTTGCACAAAGTCAGGCAGTTAGTCGGGCAGCGCAAGTTGCCGCGCCAGGACGAGTGGGCGGCATTGACGGCTGGCACTGGCAGCCATTGGCAGCCAGGCAGACAGAGTGCAGTTCAACAGTTGTTGCAAATTAAATAGAATTAATTTAAATGACATTATCAACATTGCCAGCAGCTTGCCAATGCACTTAACTGCATAGTTGATAATTGCATTAAATCTTTTGCATTTAAGCAGCGCCGTGCCGCATCTTAGCGTGTCGTGCACACGAAAACGCAATTTAATGTTTAAAAACTTGCCACACACACATTCAATGCCGCCTTTGCGGCCTTTTTCCCCGCCCTTGCCCTGCCGTTGCTCCCTGCCCTGCCAATGCGACATTTATCTCGTCGTCGACGCGTGTGTTGCGCATTTAACAGCTTCCGCCTGCGTCGCTGCCGCTGCCGCAGCCACAAGCTCAGCCAACTGCAGCAGAGGCATACAGTGGCTTTAAATTGTGATCTTCTTTCGCTTTAAGTCTTTGCTTTAATGCAACTAAATAAACTTGTCCTTGTTTGCCTCCATATATATATGTGTGTGTGTGTGTGTCTCTCTGTGTGTGTGTGTGTGTGTATGTGTGTGTGTGTGAGTGTGCGTGTTACAAACGCAAAGCCGCACAGTGCTAGTGGCAGAGCGAGTCACCTGCCATGTAAGCGTCTAAAATTTGTGTTGAGCACGTTTCTACCTTATGTTGGATTTTGTTTTAGACCTTATATTTTATATACATATTTATATAAATATATATATATATATATATTTAAGTGCAAACACATATATTTATATACAATGCTATATAGCTATAAATATATGTATTTTGTACATACTGTTTTTCTTCTTTTGTGTTATTTTATTACAGCAGCCAATGTGCGCGCCAGCATTGCTGACTATAACGTGGCACTAAAAGTAAATGCTGTAAGCAAACCTACAAAATCGCAAAAGAACAGAAAAAAAAAAAAATAGAAAAGAAAAACACCCAACAGTAGCAGAAACAAGCCACGGAAATGTAGAAAAAAGAAAAACTACAGCACAGTCAAGTGAGTTTTGCACGTTTGCTTGAGCACTTTGCTGCCTCAACAGCAACATCAACATCAACATTGGCCACGCGCACACCTGTGCAGGAGTCGCAGAGAGGCGGCGGCATAGTAGTTCATAAAAACTAAGACAATGCTGTAATCTAAAAACACAAATGTGCAATTGTAGCAGCAGCCGAAGCAGCAGCAGCAGGAGCAGCAGCATTGTGGCATGACAGGCAGACCGACGGCGCGGAGGCAGCCAGGCAATTGGGAAGGCGCATGTGTGAGTGTGTGTGTGTGTGTGTGTGTGTATATATATTACAAATAGCAGCTAGAAGTATGCCAAGCTTACACACACACACACACACACACACACACACACACAGAGAGCCACATGCACGCGGTTAAAGCAATGTAAATATTTAAACAAGTCCTTGCCCAACAAACTAATAAAACTGCCATAAAAAGTGAAAACGCTGCCAACTGCTGCCGACTGCTGCCAATTGCCTGGCAATGTAATAAGTTGTAAAATAGCAGCAGACAAATATTATTGCTATGTGTATTGCCGGTGCCCGAGCCATGCTCTGCTCTGCTCTGCTCTGCTGTACTGTGCTGAGCTGTGCTGTGCTGTGTTACTGGTCTGCCGCAAAATATGTCCTGTGGCCTATTTGATTTTCATAATGAAGCCGAGCAACGTGTCATGCCCTGACGTTGCCGTGCGCACATAGCTCATTGTCAGCATGTACGTGGCTGTGCTTTGGCATCGTCGACTGCACAATTGTGCCATTGTTATGTGCCAGCAACAAAAACACAACAACAACAACAACAATAAAACAAAAAACAAACGAAAGCAATATAAAATAAAAAAATAAAAAATATCCAAGGCAAAGGCAAAAGCAAAGTCAAAAAGAAAATACAAACTTGTTATAGACGCCTATCACCTGGGAAATTATTTTTCTAGATTGGCAAATGAAGCGCACATAATATTTGTTGGCGCTTACGCCTACGCCACAGCAGCCACTAGATGTGTGCGTGTGTATGTGTGTGTATATGTGCACAACTTAGGCAACACATTTTTATTGGGCAGCTTAAAGGGGCCACAGTTAAGTTTTAAGGTACTTTTACGTATTCCTATGCGATTATTTCATCAATCAAATGTTGCTCCGAACAGGACTGAACTGAATTCAACTGAACTGAACTGAACTGAACTAACTAAAAACACATTTCAGCAGCAGAGTCAGAGGCAGAGGCAGAGACAGTGGCAGCAGCACAAGAATTTTATGACTTCATTGCAAAGAGAAGCAAGTAAATGGCAAAATGGCCAAAATGGCCAAAATGGCAAAGCTGCCTTCACGCGCTGACTGAGCCAAGACGCGCGCGTTGTGCATGCTAAGAATGCGCGAGGAAACATTAGAGCGTCTAGACACCTACGTCATGCGTTTCGGCTGCCAGACTAAGCAAACGCACAACTAACTGCGAAGAAACCCAAAAAGCGCCAGTCAAGCACTCAGCAGAGCCAAAAGTGTAGAAAGCGCACAGAAAAAAAAGAAAAAACACCAAAAATAGAAAAAAAAAAAAATACAAATAAAACTAAAAAGAAAAGAAAAGCTGGCAAAAAAAATTTGTTAGGAAAAGAAAGCGCACACAAATGCCATACAAGAAGGCAAATGCATTGCTCAGCAGCTTTTTCGCACCGAAGCGTAACCTTTTGAACTATTTAATATGCTGAAAAATACACGTCGACTTCCTTGCATGCGTCAGAAAGCATTCGCAAGGACTCACTTGCTGTCTGCTCTCTCTCTACCTCCCTCTTTCACACTATGTGTATGTGTATGTGTGTGTGTGTGTGTATGGCAGAACGATGTCTTTTCGGTTAGTTTTTCGTGCTTTGAATGTGGTATGACTTCTTTTTAGTTTGACATAAGTAAAATGTCTAAGCGGCTGACACACACACACAGACAGACAGACAGACAGAAAGACCGATAGACAGACAGACAGAGAGCAAGACATGCGAGTGCGACGACAAGCCGGAAGCGCTGCTATGTTTAGCAAGCAGCAACGGGATTTATGCACTACGCCAAGCAATACGAAACTACATACAACGCAACGCAACTCAACTCAACTCAACTCAATTCAACTCGAATCGACTCGACTCGACTCAGCAGCGACTCGGCTATGACTTGGCTACAATGCCTTTATGCCATACCATGCCATGCCATGCCACATGTATGTGTGTATGTGTGTGTGTGTGTGTGCAACGCGCATCTATTTGCTCGCGTTGCCGGAAGAATGCTTTCGCTTAGATAGATAGATATATAGTTGGATATATAGATGGATGGATGGATGCATAGATGGAGAGTTGATAGCTCGTTGCCGGTTTTCCTTAGCTGCCGCTTTTGCTTTGCTTTGCTTTACTTTGCTTGCTTAGCTGACTGGCTAAATAGATAGATAGATAGATAGATAGATAGATAGATAGATAGATTGGTAGATATATAGATGAATGTATGTATGGATGGATGGCTGCATGGCTGGCTGCCTGATATCGCATATCGTGGCTTGTTTAGCTGCAAGCAACCAAGCGGTGAGTTATTTTGGGAAATTGTATGCCAGCACACACAACTGCAATATGTGCCCGTTGCATGTTGTGTTGTCATATTCTGCCTTGCCTTGCTCTTCCTTGCCCTTGCTTGCCCTTCTCTGCCGCTGCACAATTTGACAAACTACATATGCATAAGCATAAGCAGTTGCATATGTGCTGCGAGTATTTGCTGAGTTGAGTTACTTGGCTGTGTGGATTTCGTTTTTGTTTTTATTTTTGCCGTTTTGTTTTTGCCCCCTTTTCCCCTTGTAATATATTACTTTGACATGTGATTCAGCAAAGCGGCAACAAATTGTGTGTCAGTTTCAAAGTGAATGCAACATTTTATGACTTTTTAAATTCGTTCAATTCGCTTTGAGTGGTTATGGCATGGCGCAGACTTGTCAAAGCTTGACCAGCAAACAAATTCGACCTGATAACCATAGCTTATAAATATAAATGAATAGCAGCATTTGCTTTGCTGCACTTTTACACATAACATTTTTATCGCAGCATATTTTGTAGCATAAATGACAGATGGAATATTCCTGTACACAGAAGTCAATTGTATATTGCAATTTGTACAAGGGTCCTTTATACTACATGGGTGCCCTCGTATTTATAAGCCACGGCTGCGCGCCAAGAGAACTTCAACGCTGAATTTCCGTATGCCATGACTGCTTAGTTGTGACTAATAAACTATTTGCATTTAGCTACATGCGAGTACATCCGCTCTTTGGCAGCACTTTGCAGTCGTGCAGCGCTGAGCCAGTGACGCTGTGATGAATTAATGTATGCACGCTTATTCCTTAGCTAAACATATTAGTCAGACACACGTTCGCCTGTATCTCTCTGTCTCTCTCTCTCTCTCTCTCTCTCTCTCTCTCTCGTGTCTCTTTCTGTCTCGTTGGGTGTTGCGCTTATGCAAACTGCGAATATATGCATGTTGTTGTGTTTGCTAAAATTTGCAATCTTTTAAGCGCCAAACTGCTGGCAAAAAACCAAAAGAGAGCAAAAAACATGAAAAAATGGAAATCTGTGTGAAAAAATAAACTGCAAGTGGTTATATAAACTTTTGCATATTTTAAGCTGTTTTACATTTTTGAAGATCGTTTTTATTTATTTTACCCATTTTGTTTTTCTTTTTTTTTTTCTACCTTTTGGTTTTTTGCATTGCAATGTTTAGTCGACATAACAGCAAAAAAAAAAAAAAATAATAAATAAAAAACTATGCAAAACTGTAAAAATGCAAACGCATGCTGGCAAGTTGAGTTATTTACTGCAGTCACTGTACGTAGTTACGGTGTTTTATGGCATTGCGTTCGTTGCACACGTGTTGCAGCGGAAAGCAATGAAAATGTTTACTCCCAGGCAAAATCAAAGTGAACATGCGGAAAAATAGAAAGCAGCCTGCAAAGACGTTTTCCGCTTTCCGTTTTCGTATTCGCATTCGCATTCGTACAAATCGTGTACGTGACATTGACATAAGACAAACGACGACATTAACGTGTTTGCTGCAGTCTTCTGCTGCTGCCAAATGCTGTTACTGCAGCAACAGCAGCAGCGGCAGCAGCAGCACAGCCAGCCACGTCACATGTCGCACATCAGACTCCCAGGGCAGAAGTTACGGTGTGCCATGTTGGCTTTTTCATGGCATATTTTGTCAGCATTTGTCGATGATGATGACAATGGCGATGGCGATGGCGGTGACGGTGACGGTAACGCTGACGATGATGATGACGATGATTTGACTACTGCTGTGCCGCTTTGGAAGTGTGTCATTGGAATGCGCATTTGTAGGCAGCTGCCTGAGTAGCGCGTTCACTTTGCGTAGGTGTGCGGTGTGCGGTGTGCGATATGAGCCACACAGCATGTGATTGCTTTATATATCTCTGATATAATGGTCATATGCCACTGCTTATGTGCCAAGCTTAACCGGTTATGCCGGTGCAAAGTTTTAGTGTTTGTATTGGATTTATGTCCGCCATCATAGTCAGACAACATATGAACTTATGACTTTATGGCAACTATGTGGCACAGCAAAGTCAAGCATACACAGTGAAGTCACTCCTGAGCTGGCACTTTTATTTAAATATATATACATTCAGGTATATACCAATATGTAAACCCTTCGCGGCGCTGCTCTCTTTGTACATAAGCCGATTACTTATTTTAAACAATTGATTAAAATATTCTACTAAACCAGTTCAAACTCCTCAAAAATACAAAAACATTTGAGAAATATAAATCGCAATGTAGTGAATAAAATTTGCATGAACAACAAACCGAAATGATATTGGAAATTCAACCTTTGATACCTTAAAAGAAAACCAAAACAATTTCGAAGTATTTAAGGAGGCTTAAATTTTTCTTTATATTTGCAACATAATTTTTTCCGAAATCTTGCTGCATAACTAAGTTCTTAGGGTAAATAAAAAGATAAAACAAACCCAATAATTTTAAAAATATAATGATAATAATTTGTTTTAAAATATTGCATACTTTTAGGTGACTTTTTGTTAATCGAAATAACAAATGAAAAATTCAAACAAAAAAAAATCAATACAGTGGCACAACTTCCCTCTTGAGCCGACGGAAATAACAGAAATAAGCTGACGTTAACTGTACTGCCAAGTGAGTTTACACTGTAACTGCACTTAAGGGTAAATGAACTTATATGCGTCATTAATTAAATAACATAAAAAACTTCGAAAGCGCATAAATCACTACTAAGCAAAAGGCATGCCATGCCCTGCCATGCCAAGCGATGTAAACTAAAATAAAAATTGCTTTATGCCACCAATTTTTTGTCTCTGACTGCGGGCCAACAGCAGGCGAACTGGCGAACAGTCACAGAGTCATCGAGTCATAGAGCCATAGAGTCATATAGTTTTACTGCCCCAACGAGAGTTATAAATATGTTTGCCTGATTCCCGGTAATGCCGTGCAGTACGAGCAGGCAGCCACTTGACGCGCGTCCAAAGTCAACGCAAAGCCAGTCAAGACAAGACATGCACGCGCGCAAACCCACAGCGACAGCTGCGCAAAGTTTACGTTGGACATAATGTTACGCAGATAAACTCATTTAAATGCTAATGTCTGGAATAACAAAAAAAAAATATAAAAAATAAAAACAACATCAAGAACAAAAAAGGAATACAGGCTAATAAAACAAAAGTGGCTGAGTGTGCGTGTGGCTTTGTAAAATATTTTACATTATTTTTGTATTGCATGCATTTTATTACCTATTGGCATTGTTATTGTTGTTGTTGTTGTTGTTGTTGTTGTTGCTGTTGATACAGTGACTTAAACTATGTACACTACACATGCGGGGTTAAAAGTCACAAGTCAGTCCGTGCGATGCGTAACAGGCGGTTACTGCTGCCACTCTTGCCTGAGGGGTGGTAGTTAATGCGCTGCCAATGCGGCTGCGGTGCAGTGGGGTGCGATGCGGTGCGGTGCGTTGAGGTGAGGTGCGCATATACGCAATAATTGAGCAATTTATGCGCATAATATTTAACAATGCGCAAGTTCTTGGCATTGTGTCGTCTTCACAAAAAAAAAAAAAAAATGAAGAGTAAGTGTGTTGCACAACAACAACAGCACTAAAAATAATAATAATAATAATAATGGCAAAAGTATGTCGCTTAAATAACTGCAACAGTGTGTCCTGCACCCAGGACTGCGTGTCTCTGTGCCAATCCTTGTCCCTGTCCCTGTTCATGTCCTAGTGCCAGTTGAAGTGCTGTGTGGGTTGTTTGGTGTTGAGTTGCTCTTGGGGTGCTGACTGCGTTGCTGCATACGCATGTTGTCTGTCTGTTCGTCTCTGTGTATGTGTGTGTGTGTGTGTGTGTGTGTGTAGTATGTGCGTTTGCTGCATGCATGTTAATTAAGCAGAAAAATGTTGCAAATGCTGTGGAGGGGCGGAGTAACGGGTGCCAGAGTATGTGCGGCAACATGGGCTCATTTTATGTTATATCAAATGTTATGTATTGGGCCTCATTGCTTACATCTCTCTAATGTTTTCATTACCTATTAATTTTTTTTTTCTTTTTCTTTTTTTTTTTTTTTGTATACAAAGGAAAGAAATGTGCATTGGCATTTGTGCACAATTTCTTAATTAACAAACTTCAATGCTATATGAAATATTGATTTTTATTTTATTATAATTTGCAATTTTATATATTTTAAAGATATTTTTGTACAATTTTTTTCTTATTTTTGCAATTGCATTTTTAATTAAGAAATTATTAAAATGCCTTGCAATTTAATAAAAAAAAAAATAAAAATTCATTGCACAATAGCAATGTTGGCATGAAAAGGTAATTAAAGAGAATTCCTCATCTGCATGCCTAGCCGAGTCGGTAAGGAAATGGAAAAAATGTTAGGCACTTGATTTTTATATATAAATTCTCACAATTTTAATTTTATGGCTTGTTGCAAGTTTGTGTCTCATAATGAAGATTTTGCAGCTTCCTCTGGGCTCCATGAGTCTTTGCAAGGTGTTGTTGTCGATTTTCCAAAGACTTAAACTTAAATACAAAATTTTTTTTGTCACAATAATGCCATGTTAGCACAAACCCTGACCGTGGTATGGATTATTTGCTTTTATTTTGTGCAGCAGTGTAACTGCAAATAACTGCTGATCGACACAAATTGCTGACATTTCCAGAGACTTTTAAACGCTTTTAAAAGTTTTTACTCTAAAACAATAAACAGTCGTTCTTGCAGGACTCTCCAGCATGGAAAATGAAACCCCGACAACGCTGCAAAATAAAATAATTGCTGGCAACTTTTGTAGCCAACTTAGCACTCGCATAAATTTGAACAGGTTAAGCAACTTATTAAGCTGCCACTGTACATTTGCATAAGCACACGCAAGCGTCGTGTGGCATGCTTAAGCACATTACAATGCTTGTGTGTCATTAGCAGAGAAAATTCGCCATTATGCGCCTTCAGTTATGCTAAACAAAAGCGAAGAAACTCAAGCTGACTGCCATAAATAAGATACTTTGGCGCAAGTTTGCCAAACTGCATGCAAAAAACACAAAACTAAGACAAACAACACAAACAGACAAAAAGAGAAACAGCAACAGTAACAGAGCGGGAGAGTGAGAGAAAGAGAGAGAGAGAGACAGAGTAGAGGTGTACATAGTAGCAAATAAATGAACGATCAAACAAGCGTCAGCCATGGCAACTCCAGGCTTCAGTTCAGTTTAATTACCCGCATTGTTTTCGACTCGTGCTAGGCTTTTGTTTGTGTTTTACACAAATGTGCTGCCGACTCGGCTGCCTCCTGTGCCTGTGCCTGTGCCTGGCTCAGGCTCTGCTGCTGCTTCACGTGTAATTTGCTTAGTGTTTGTCTTATAAACTCAGGTAATTAGTTAACAGTTAGTTAAGCAAGCTGCCTGCCGCCAAATGCCTGCGTCGACTGCGCCCTGCCGGGGCACCTGGTTAGCCGCAATTAATGCGCGCCAAGCCAAGCCGCCAGCCCAATGCCTGGGCCCATGTCTGCTCCGGTCTGCGCTGCCGATTTGCTGCTGCAGTTGTCTGAATCAGAGTTCAGCTCAGGCGCTGCTACTGCAGCCGAGCTTTATTTCTTTATTGGCCAGAACGCATGCATGTGACCTAATTTTGAACCCCCTGCGGCAGCTTGGCAGCATGGCAGCCTGACCAGACAGCATGTTGCATGTTGCATGTGCCGCGTGCATGCCATGGCCCGGCAATGCTTGCGTTTTGTTCTTTGCATTGTTAATGCAATGCTACGCCATATGAGACGCAGTCGCAGACGTGCTGATTGCCTGTCATATAATTTTTGCCTTGTTTTTTTTTCGTCTTCTCCAGCCACTTTTTTCGCCTTTTTAGCCCCTTTTATTTTGCTGCTGTTTTGCTTTCATGTTTACTGCTGCTGGTCAGCTTGTGAGCAACTAATTGCATGTTGCGTTGTTTGTGAAAATTAAATTTGCTGTCGCAGCAGGCAGCCATAGCCATGGCCACAATGCGCCAATGTGTCCAGCTGCAGCCTTGCATACTTGTATAAAAGTAAGAAAAAAAAACACAAAATGAAGAAAAGCAAATTGTCAAGCAACAAAAACTATAAAATAAAATCATAATAGAAAACAACGAAACAAGAAAAAAACAAAAAAAAAAAAAAGAAATGGAAATAAAAATTAAAGCAAAGTACGCCATAACAAAGCGATTTGCAGCGCTGCGCACTCGGGCCAACGTTTGTTTGGCGCTTTGTTGCATGCAGACTGATTTATGTCGCTTGAGCAACAGAAAACAAAAAACAAATTGAAAAAGAAGGCAGCAATAGGCAAGCAGCGCGTAGAACGCCTTCGAGCTCATGCGGCAGGAGTAGGCGCAGACATAAAACCGCAAGGTGTGGCGCAAAGTGTTTTCCTTTATGTTCTGCCGGCGTCTCCTGCCGCTGCTGCTGCTGCTGCGTCGGCCATAAATCATATAATTGTTTGGTTTATTAAAGTATAACTCAGCTATTGCTTCTTCTTTTGCCTTTGAGTTTGCCATTGCCTCTGCTTGGCTGGCGGCTTATTAAATTTTGCTTTACTTTGGTTTGAGGCTGCTGTCGCTTCTGCTGCTGCTGTTGCTGCTGCTTGTGCTCCTGTTTGTGTTTGGTTTGGTATGCCGTGTCTTCTTATTAATTTTCTTATTTAACAGCCCTAAGCGGCACAACCTTTGTGCGCGTAAACCTAAAATGCCAACATGCCACCACGTCGCCACGCCCATGCGTTGGCTTTTCAAATGGCTGTCAGCAATTTGTGTCTGCCTTTGTGCAGAAAGACACAACACACAACACACAACACATAATACACAAGACATTCGCAGTCTCTGTCTCAGTCTCAGTCTCAGTCTCAGTTTCAGTTTCGGTTACAGGCTTCCAGAAGCGACGGCGTATAAGCGTGTCACTCACTTGATGAGCTGCGTTTGGCATTGCTCTTAGCCAGCAGGCAGTCGGGCAGAGACAGCCAGAGACAAAGGCAAAGGCAGTCGGCATGGCATGGCTTAGGATTTTCTTAATTTTCAACACGTTTGCTACTTTTAGACTTGATTATGCTGCGGCCAGCAACTGAATTGCCTTACAAAGCACTAAGCATACACACAGACACAGACACACACACACACACACAGACACATATGCATGTCGTGACAAAAGACGACTTTAACTTGCCATCATTGCTGCCGCCGCTTCCGTCGCCATCATTGCCATGTACACTGGTGCTACACCCTGCTGCTGCTGCTGCTGCTGGATCTGCTACTTCTGCTGCTTAACAGCAAGGTAAGCATGTATTTACACCTGAAAGTATGCTAACATTTTGTTGCACGCACAGCGTGCGCCTCAACACGCTCGCGTGTGTTTGCCTACTTCGACTGCAGCTGAGGCGTGTTGGCGCGTCGATGGGCTAAAACAACACACACACACACACTACACTACACTAGACTACACTACACACGACTACGATTCATTTGCGGTTGGCTGTTGCTATATTTGCCACCTGCGTAGCACACACACACACACACACACATACACAAGGTAGGTGAGCATGGTAGATAGGCAAAGTTCTGCTGACTCTGACACAGTTTTCGTGCGCAAATTGGTAACATGAGCTGTCTAGGCTGGCATGGCAGGCAGGTAGGCAGGCAGGCATGTGCGTGTCATATCTGCGTCACATAACACGCCACTAAATAACTGATACATAGCCAAACAAACTTGAGACACACTACACAAAAATAAAAATAAACATAAAAAGGAAGAAGCAGCCGAAGCAGCAGCAGCAGCAGTAGCAGAAGAAAAAAGGGTAAGACGCTTAGCCAAAGGTGTGGACGTTTTTATAACCAAACCGAAATCTATTCAATATATGTATATGCATATGTATGGTGTGAATGTGTGTGTGTGTGTGTTTGTGTGTGTGTTGAAGTTATGCCGTTAGCTGTACAGTGTTACATTTTAATGTGTGCCAAAGCACAAACGCACACAATAGGCTGCCAATCAAGCGTACGCAGCAGCAGCCAAGAAAATTATTTTAAATTACTAGACAAATGCAGGAGCATAGCCGGGGCCGAAGCAGTTAATCAACATGGCATAGCGGCACAGGAGTGTACGCCTGCAGGTATTTCCGGCAGCTCATTTCCGCTTCAACTCAATTGGCAAACTAACAATGCGCCGGTCACTTGCCAAACACATTAAGTCAAACTGTGTATGCCACAAAAAAAAAAAAAAATAAGAAGAAAACCAAACAAAAAAAAAATAAAAAAATAAGGTAACCCAAAACAGTCAAAAAAAAAAAGGAAGCCGAAACCTACGAAACTGACTTGGCAACATTTCGTTTAACGTGACTGACGTCTACTGCGCGCACACACACACACACGCAGGGGTGCATAAATTAAGGCGAGGGTGTCGCATAGCCGCATACGGCCAAGATTGTGCAGCGCTGCTATACATTACAGCATGCGGCAGAGCAAGGCATGGCACAAGTGGCAGCAAGGTCTGTGTCAAGCAAACGTCTGCGGTAAGAAAATGTTTGCCGCCTATAAGTGAACTCAACAAAAAAACGACAACAACACAACACAAAACACAAAATGTCCCCTTGATTTTAGTATGTGTATGTGTGCGGCATGACCCTCGGGACGCGGCAACCCAAGCTTAGCCACAGCCGCAGCAGCAGCAGCAGCAGCTTTAAAATGGCCAACAACAGTTGGCATTTATGTGCAGCCAACACAAAATTTATGCTACAAATTTAAATTTCAAAGCAAATTGCATACTTACAGGCGTCTGCGTTGACTGACTAACTGACACCCCTTAAATTAGCCACAGGCTGGCTGGCACCCTTTTGTTTCTTGCTACCCACCTATAGACGATTTTGTAGTTTCACTCTAATCGCTTGCTGCTGCTTCTTCTTATTATTTTCTCCCTCTATTATTTTCTTTCTTTTTTTCGCTTTTGTTTTTGCCTTACGTTTGTGGTTTTGCTTGCGCAGGTTGCTTTGTTTTTTTTTTTCTGTTTTTTTTTTTTTGTTGCCAATTTGGCCGCAAAATTTCATTTCGCACCCTGAAAGTATGCAACGAAAGTGTGGCAAATTGCATTAAGCAACTGCACACCCGCACACCAGCACACACACTCACACACGTGTGGCGCCAAATAGCAACTGCCACATTTTTCGTACGTTTCGTTACGTTTCATTTTTCGTTGGCTTTTTTTTTTTTTTTCGCTACTGCGGCAATTGCAACAAATTTCACTTTTATAAGCAGTGAGCAGCAAAAAGCTGGCAGCAGGCAGCAGGCAGCGTGAGGACACTGCGCCATATGCGCGATTATGGCGGTTTGCACTGCCAACCTGACGTGGAGTGTCTAATATTGTGTAATAAAAAGAAAAAAAAAAGAAGCAACAACAACAACAAGAACAACACGAAACCTAAGCACAGCCAATGGCAATGAAGCTGGCGCTGACGTTGGCGTTGGCAGACGCCGGCAGCAATTTCGAAGCGGGCAACAGCAGTTTTCATTTTTAAATTAGCGGTTTTTATTCGCAATTTCAAACGTTGCGCTGCGGTCGTGTTGTCGGTTACTGGCAGCGGTTTGTGCATGACGGTGGCGCACTATGCCGGCACGAGGCTGCCGTGATGCTGGTGGCACCGGGGCACGGATGGCGGCCTGCGTTCGCCATACGCTCGGCTGCATGAGTAATTGCGGCGGCGCATAGCACGTTCTGCATCGAATTTTATTGCATACTTTTGCGCGTTATTGCAATTTAATGTACGCCAAACATGTGGTTACATGTTTTATGCATAAATTCCTCATGCCATGCATACACTCAGACGCTCACCACTCGCACTCTCACCATCGCATACACTCTGCCAGCCCTCGTTTTCATCGTCCCCATCGTCGTCACCATCGTCAGCATCGCATAGCGAAATTATGAAATAATAAAAATGTGCGCTCGAGATTTGTTTTTATATTAAGGCATGACTGACTGCATGCGTTTTGTTGCTATTTTACAAATTACTTCGGTAACGGCTCCATTAGGTCGCTGTGCTTTACGCACTCGTCTCACATTGTGCCTGCGTCTTGACGTGCGTCTCGGCTGCTGTCTGCTGTCTTTCGTCTGCCGACTGCTGGCTGCCGTCTTGCACATTTGTGCCTGCTACGCTTAACGCTAACGTTGACAGTAATTGTTTTTCTTTCTTGTTGTTTCTTTTTTTTTTTTTTGTTTTTCGTTTTCTGCTTTTGTTTTTCTCCCTGTTATTTTATGTATAATAATAACATAAATATGTAATAACTATTTTGCTTTTTGTTACCCTGCTGCGCATAACCAGGCCACACGATTGCTTCTTATTGATTTCTTGCATGCTTACCTGCAATAAAAAATATGTGGAAATATATTAGCAGATTTCATTTATTTGCATTTTGTTTGTTTTATTTGTTTCGTATTATTAATACATATTTATTTATTTATAGTATATATGTAAATGATTTTGGTACCATGCAAAGTGAAACAAATAAATTTGAAATAGCATAATCAAAATGTTGCCATATAGGTTAGTCAGCTACATTATCTGTGATTTCGAGTAACACTCAAACTGAATTCAATCTATGGAGAACTTTTGTTCTTAAAATGCCAAGTCCAATTTGTCTGCTAAGCAAGTATCACAGCTAATCTTTTCTTACCAACTCATGAAGCATATACAGTAGAACCTCACCTAAGTGATAGCAAAAATTTTATGTTTTTCATTTTTTGTAACAACTTTAGCCCTTTTAAGGGGGCACACCACTTAACCGGACGCGAATAAGTCTTTTCAATGAAACACTCCTGGCATATATTTTTTGGGCTTCATATAAAAAATGTTTGGCATTTCTCAGACTATATTTCAAATGTGTTACATGCAGCTCAGATTTTAAAATGCAGAAACTGTTTTAAATAATTTAAAAACAATTGCAATTTCTTACTTTGCTTTAGTTTAATAGGCAGACCTAGATAGACTAAGCCGCACAGGAGGACACGACAATCATCAAGAAACCACAGAGCAATGACATTTGCTAAATGGCAAATTATATGCAATTCAAAGAAGTTTAAATTGCAATGCCCAAAGACGCCACAGAAGCCTAAAGTCAATGCCCAAGTACTGTTGAGTGTACGCAGACCATGGCGCCCAAACGACAAACGTCAAGAAGTCTGCTACACGACTGTGTTTTAAAAAATGCATAAGTTAAATATATGCTGCATTTTTAACTAACCGTATTTATCAAGTGTGCATGCATGTGTGTGTGTGTGTGTATGCACCAAACGCTTGCCAAAAGCATTTAGCATATGCATGCATGAATGTACATGCGTAGTGGCCACGGCGAAGCTCAAGGCAAGCGGCAACAGTTGCGCAGTTCGCAGGGCAAACAAAGCAAACCGCAATGATGCAAGCCACAACATGCCTGTCGACTGGTATGCAAAGTGCTTAGGAATTGCATACGAGTAAATAATTGTAATTGTCATATTTTGAACAAAGGAGCATCGCTCCACTTACCGAAATGCCTCTACATGCAAATGCCTGTGTATGCACAGCACGACACAGCTGAGCACACCATAGCAGAGCAAGCCACGCCAAAGCATTTGCCTATGGTCAGCAACAGCATCAGCAGCAACTGACAAAAGCCAGTTGGCAGTTGGCAGACTTCAAACAATTGTACGAAGCCGCATGTGAACTGCTTCGGTTATCTGCGCTCTGCGACACAAAGCAATGCAACAAAGCCCCATAGGCAGCGACGCCAGAGCCACAACAGCCCAGCGTCGATGGATCGCAGCAATAATTTGCCGGCCGACGCTTCCAATGAACGCCTGCAGTAATGACAATTAGACTTATAAACCGATGATGGCTCAGCAAGTATTTGATCTACAGGCATTTGGCTTGTTTGCAATTATAGAGCACACATCTTCTACTGCCGCCGCTGCCACTCCGCGCAGTTGAGGCCTATGCATGTGTTGTTTGTCTGTCTGCTTTGCCTTTGCTTAGGCAGCATGTGCTGTATTGGGCCACACTTGTCCTTGGTGTCATGTTCAAGAACTCTGCCTTAAAGCCTGCCAATGCGAACTGTAATTTGACTAGTGCTGCTTAGTCCTTGCAGGTAAGCGCCAGAGAGCTAAGCAGAATTGCCATATGCCGAATATTGTGACTGTGAATAATGTGCAATGCATGTGCATGGAAGAAACGCAAGCAGCGGCCTTTTATATTTGTTACGTAAATGTATGTGTATAAATTAACTGCACAGCACATGGCGTATACGCAACGTGGTACAATGGCCGAGCACATTAAATAAATATGTTGCACATATCGTTGTATATGCGTGTGTACATACATACATATATAGAAATTAGTGGCAATATCTTTGTACTCCATTAAGCGCGATTTACAGCTCAATCTAGCCATGTACAGTTATCTGCAGGCATACACGCACGCACGCACGCACGCACACACACACACAGACACACACACACACAGAGAGACAGGGGCATATGCGAGTGTAGCCTTGCTGCATGCCTTTGTTTCACGTTTATTATTTATTATAAATGAATTTTGCCATAACTATGCGGGTCGCACGCTCGCTTTGTTTTTTCGCTTTGCAATATGTTGCCTTCACTTGCAGATCGCAAGTGATTTGCCGTTGGCTGTTGCTGGTTGCTGCTACACACATACACACACACATACACACATGCCGAGGCATTGAGGCAAGCAGCCAAGCGAGCATCATTTGTTGCAGCGCTTTGCATGTCTCACTCCCACTACATGCTACACTGTCTCGCTCTCGCTTTCACTCTGTCGCTATCTCTATCGCTCTGTCTACATCTCGCTCGCTCGTTGTATCGCTTGGCCCATGCTTCATTTATTATTTAATAATATTATTGCTTATGGCTTTTGTTTCGTAACCTGCCAAGTCTTTGTGTCGTGGCACCTAACTTTCATATGGCAGCTCTACAGCAAAACTAATCGGGTCAATCGATTTTTCATCATATTGCCTTTGTTTTATTATTCAGTTTTCTTCTGCTTTTTTTTCTCTCTCGCTCACTCCATTTTTTGGGTGTTGTTTTTTTTTTTTTGTTTTTTTTTTGGTGTTCTTAGTGTATTTGCCTTGCCATGCCAACGTATTTTCGTAGGCGTTGGTATGCCGAAAATTCACTGTTTGAATTAATGCAGGCACGCGTGTGTGCCTAAATGAGTGTTTGCATGCGTGTGTGTGTGTGTGGGAGTGTGTGTGCGTGTATGTGAGTGTCGGCATGTGTGCGTTTTTCCGTTTTTTTTGGTGTCGGTTTCCTTTCTTTCTCTTGGCACTTTCATAAAGCAAACATATAATGAAATAGTTGAATCGACATTCATTAATTCGATATGGGCCTTGTGTTCTTTTGCTTTTAATCACCAATTATTATTTTTCTTTGTAAGCAGTTGTCAGCAAATGATGTGTTAATTTCTGTTGCTAAAATTTACGCCTCTTTTTTTGACTTTTTTCCTCTTTCTTTAAAAACGCTTTAATATGCTACAAAAATTACCTAAATTAAAATTTATTCAAATTTGCCTAAGGCCTTATTATTATTTTAACTCAATTTAACAAAACACTAAATAAAGACTTTGCTAAGCTAACAGAGCTGCGTAGGCATAATAGCGGATTTTCAGTGGGACACACATTAAGGTAAGCAAACCTTAAATTCCTTAGCTGCGCACTATGCATGGCCAACCCAGTCTTTCGATAAAAAAAATTCTAGATTTGGCATAACTTTGAAAAAGCTAATTTCAAGGCTTACTGGGTAAGCTGAACTTAATAGTTCGGGCTAAAATTCCATTGGAAACTTGTGGAAAGTAATAAGTACGAAGTGAGCTTATGCAAGGCAACGTTAATTTGAAGCAGTTTAGGATCTTTACTTTTTATTAACAAATTCTAATGTGCCAATACAAAATTTATTTATATTTTAAATAAAATTTATATATATTTTAATATATACTTGTATAAATATATATTTTGCTTATTAAAAATCAGTAAAAATTGCTTTTTAAAATTTTGTGGCATATAAATATTTGCTAAGCAGCAAAAAATTAAAAAATGCGATGAATATGCTCATGTAAAATTTGCAGCAATTAAAAAAAAAAAAAAAATTCGCATTTGTTTGCTTTTGTTTTTTTTTCAATTTTCAACAGTATTGTGTTTTTTTTATAGTTAATTCGCTAAAGTATAATATTTTATATTTAAGGAATTAATAGTAAATAATGTACTGTTCAAATAATAATTCATTTTTTAATAAATTAAATCGCAGTATAAAAACTGAAAACTCAAATTGCCTATTGTTGAGTTGAACACAATGTCATTGGTTCATTGGTTTTTTGGTTAGCACAAACCAAAAATAAGCAAAACAAAATGAGAAGCAACAGCAACAACAACAACAACAAAAAAACAAAAACAACAGAACAAAAATAAATTAATAATAGAAATGCATTTCCGGCTTATCGCTTGCCTGCAGTACGCATAAAAATACGCTCGATAAGCAAATATTGTCATGCTTAATTTGTTATTTAACAGTTCATTTCTATGCATGCGTCGTATGTAGACGCCACCCCGCTGCCCCGCCACAGCCGCCCGGCACATACCAACAGCAGCAGTGGCAGCAGTTACTTACCCGCAACCAGTAACGGGTATGCAGGCCAACCAGAGCCAATGCAAAAACAAAAGCAGAAAAAGAAAAGAAAATAAGAGAAGAAAGGAGAAAAAAGAAGAATAATGCATTCATTGCAATTGGTTAGGCCAGGCAGCAAAGCAAATAAGCAAGCATGAAAATGAAATGAAAATGAAAATATTGCACAACAAAACCTGCACACACACACACACTCACACAGGACATAGACCAGCAGCGAGCATGAGCAATGGGTAATGTAGAAGAATCAGGGCAGAAAAGTTTGCTAGCAAATCGATTTCATTTAAGCAATATGTTTGCCATTAGCTACACAGCAGATAAACTCCCGGCAACAGCCCAATCGCAATGCCAAATGAAGTTCGCAGCCACTTGCGCATGCTGCGGCCAATACAGAAGCCCCAGCATAATCGGTCAGCGGCATTAGCCACCACCCGACGCGGCCAGTCGCTGGCACAAGTGACTCATGGCACTGCACTGCGCAGAGTTCAGCGAGCAGCAAACTGCCAAAAAAAATTATACAAGTCGCATAATTTCTTCTCCATTCTTCTTTTTTTTTTCCTTTTTTTTTTTTGTATTTATTTTATTGCTTGCCATGTTTTGCCTGACTTGACTTTACAACAAAACGCAGGACATGTAACATATTTGCTGAGTGACCTTTGTGTGCTCATGCTGAATTCTTTTTCTTTTGCTTTTTGAAAACGCATTTCTTTTGCCGCTGCTGCTGCGACTGTTGAACCCCCCGACGAAGACGACTTCTTATACAAAAGTTGGTATAATTTGCTCAAGTATTTATTTTCCATTGCAGGCGCGTGCGAGGGTTGTGCGCGTCCGCCCGCTGTCCCCCCCACACAGAGAAAAGTAGTTTGTTTGCAGCTTTAATAAGTGAAAGGACACGTATGCTGACTGCTCAGTTTATTTGATAAAAATATGCGCTCCATTCACCATTCACCAATCACCATTCACCATTCACCATTCACCATACGGGCAATATTTAATAAGTAGGCATGGGGTGGTTCGGCTCGGCTGCTTGTGCGTTTGTCAGCGACTAATGGCCTAAAAGTAATCGTAAAATATTAACAGTTAATTAAATTAAGTGTCAGCACCTCAGTGTGCCGCGCCTTGCCTCAATTTCTGGCGGAGCTGCAGAGTTTCCAATGAATTATTGTGAAAACTTTCAACTGCATTGCCATGATTTAAAGCATTTCAACTTTAACAATTGCACACACAACCTTTATTTCAAAAAATTGTTAATAAAAAAGAGAAAAAAAAAAAAAACACAACAGAGAAAAGAAAGAAGAACTTTTATAAAAATTACGCAAAGTGCAGCAAGCCGCAATTTTAATGTTGGCCTGCCGTGCAAACGTTTCATGCAAAGACCACAGCGGTCATGTACAGTTAATTAAATCAATATGTGCTCGGATACACTTGGCAGGCATTGATGGCAGTCTTTTGTTCAAAGTACTACATACACATACACGCACATATACACACATATCGCCTATTGTTTGCATGTGAGCGGATACGTTGCCATACTCGCATACAGTGCAGGGAAATCGACTGTCAAATTATTTTCGGCCGCCTGGTAATGGAAATTTGTTGCTTTAATGCCGGCACTGTTATGTAATCATTAATAAGAATCGTAATCGAAAATAGTCTTCGAAAGTGTAATAGCATTTAGCCAGACTCTCCAATACTCAGGCGACTAACTATATTGGCATTCAACATCTGAGCTTAAGTAGCCAGTAATGCCAAATCGTTTACTAACTTGATATATATATATAAATAAATTAATATTTTATATATAGTCCTTTTATTTAGTGTTAAGTAGGTTGACTTTATCTATAAGTAATGTTTATAGGTTTCACTAAGCTATAGATAATGCCAATTTCATTTTACACAAATTTTTATTCCCTGTAACTTATTTCTTATTTCTAAACCCAGCAATTGTCGACAAAGTAAGAAAAGTTCCAGCTTACTCTGGATAACTCTGGATCTGTGTATACATTATTGTATTGTATTGTGGCAAAACTCATTCATTTCATAGTTTTGGTATGCTATTGTAACTGCCAATGAAGGTATGCACAGCTTACCTTTGCCTCTTATATACAAATTATTGTTAAAAAAAAAAAATAGAAAAAAAAAATTATTAAATAAATAAAATAAAATAAAATATTTGTTCGCATTTTTCTATTTTATTCATTTATTTTTTTTTTTTTTTTTTTTTTTTGTTTTTCTTTGATATATCGCGCAACTTAAATCGACAGAGCAGATATAATCAAAGTCTGTATGTAGGTAGCGCTGCGCTCAGCATTTGCTTTGGCTTCGGCAGCGTGGCCTGTACATCATACGCCGCGTGGTACGCTAATGGCGCATTCATGCGTGGCATTCTGCTGCCGCTCCTGCTGCTCTTCAGCTCGGGCCGCGGCTACGGTTACGGCTACGGCTGTGGCTGTGGCTGCGACTCTGGCTCCGGCACTGGCAGTGGCTGCCACATCTTCTGCTGCTGTTAACTCAATTGTATTATGTCGAGAGCAGTTTATTTGTATTCATTACATTTATAACGAAAACTTTTAGAATAAAATTTACTGCCACACATTTCTGGTTTAATTAATTTGTGCTCATTAACTTCTGCAAATGTGCGCCGACAAGCTTTGACGCCATTGCTGCTGGGTAAATACACGCTGCCATAATATATGTAAGCGGATACGCATGTATTCGTCTGACTTTCTCTGTCTGCGTGTGTAGGTGTGCGTGTGTGTGTATGTGTGTGTGTAGGTGTAGGTGTCAATAGGTATAAACAAAAGTGAAGTTAAGTGGGCACAGCGACAAGCTGCGAGCTACCACGTTGCAGAGTGAGATAGAGAGACAGAGAGGAAGAGAAGAAGATAGGAAGATAGTGAGGAGGTAAGGAGCATGGCAGGAGATGTAAAGCTTTGCCACTTTGATAATTTTATTTGCTAACGAAGCAGTTTTCGTTTCGCTATGAAGTTGTTGCCCATATATAAACATATTTGTGGCCAGCGTTTGCGCCTGAGGTGAACCAGGACATGTGCTCCAGCGGCAGGTAGACGGAGTTGTTGGCTGCCTAATGAAGTCAAATCTTTGCATGGCTTGCACTGACTAATACAATTAACTGGGTCACATATACATACAAACGAGTAAATTTATTTATTCATACACATATAAATATGCATGTGGGTATGCGTGTGTGTGTGTGTGTGTGTGTGTGTTTGTGTGTGTGTGGGTGGTCCTTAGCTTCAGTTAATTTTTCAAATATTTAAATTCGTGCTGTGCTCTTGCCTGCTACACGTTCGGGCTCAGTTCGACAACTGTCAGGCGATGCTCGAAGAGCTTTAAGTTGATTTGCTTTGGGTTTTCATTCTCATCAACATGCCTTACATCACATAACAGCCCAAGGGAATTTATTAGTTAGCTACAACGGCAACTGCTGCACTAGTTTTGAAGCTTCTCTTTTTTTTGCAGTTTAGTAAGGTAAAGTTACCTACACATATTTATGTCAAAGTGGCAGAAGAGATTTCACATTGTTAACTGAAAGATATATTTCAAGAAGTAAGAAAAGTGCACCTCTCAAATCTATTCTATATAGTTCATGTACCGCATGTTATTCCATAGAGACAGGATTGAACTTTAAATTGGCATCTGGACAAACATCTAGCCCAAATAATTTTCTTAATGTTTTGCTGACTTTAGGATGTCTGATATTATTATTTAACAAATAAATCACGATTTCAAAAGGAATCTGAAAACAGATTTACCCTAAAGATACTGGAAGAGAGAAAATGTTGATCCCGCTTAGATTATTAAAATTTCTGCATATATCTTGAACTGTGAAACAAACTTGGTGCAACTGAAGTTCTCTTAAAAGTTCTTGTTCCTCAAGTTTGTGAAAAGATGTTCTTGACACAAATGAAGGTTTTTTCGAGCAATTGCAAAAACCCAAGTAGGTAAGCAACAAATTCAAATAAATTTTTCAACTGAGACACTTTGATATCGAAAACTGAATTTGAAAATTTAAAAGAAAAGCAGACCAAGAGTTTTTTGACAATTGATAATGTTTTGCTTATAATGCCATATAGTTATTCGTCTGTTTCGTCTGGAAAAAACATTTTTCGCTTAATTATAAAAATTAAATTTTAAAAAAGTTTATGCGACATACACGCATACACAGACATTGGTTGCACGAACGTAAAGATGTGGCGCGCATTGAAAATTGTAACCCGAAGGAATTCGACACCGTTTTTCGTGCAAGTGCACTTGCGCGGCAAACATGAGATGCCCAAGCATTTGGAGAAGGTGGCCTCGGACGCGAATCCCGGCTTCGCCGATATGGTCATGTATTACTATAACAAAGCGGCCGCCGTCATGGAGGAGGAGCTGGTCAAGGAGATGGAACGCTACCCGCATCTGAAGCCGGAGGCGAAGACCGCGCGTGTCAGTGCGATTTTACGTTTGATCGGCTCGGTTACGTCATCGGTTGAGGTTAACTTTCCAATTATCAAATTAGACGGCCAATATGAAATCATAACGGGCTACAGGGCGCATCACACCAGGCATCGTCTGCCGCTCAAGGGAGGTACGTATATATACACACAAGCGTGAGGGAGTGCGCGTGCGTGCTCGTGCTTCTGCCTCGTGCTTTTTATAGTAAGTTTTCTCTATCTCTGTGTGTGTGTGTGTGTGTGTGTGTGTGTGTCGCAGGTATACGCTTCGCACCTGACGTCGACGAGGACGAGGTTAAGGGCTTGGCAGCGACGATGTCCTTCAAATGTGCGTGCGTCAATGTGCCCTTCAGCGGCGCCAAAGGTGGCGTCTGCATCGATCCGTCCAAGTACTGTGTGGGCGAACTGCAGACCATCACGCGGCGCTACACAATGGAGCTGCTCAAGCGCAACATGATTGGACCGGGCATCGATGTGCCAGCGCCGGACGTGAACACGGGCGGCCGCGAAATGGCTTGGATGGTCGATCAGTATCAGAAGACCTTTGGTAAGTATGCATCGCAACGCAGTTAGCAGGCAATTTTGCCATGGTTAACACTGTCGTGCGCCTGCAGGCTACACGGACATCAATGCGGCGGCCATTGCCACGGGCAAGCCGGTGCATATTGGCGGCATTAAGGGCCGCAACACGGCCACCGGACGCGGCATATGGAAGGCGTGTGATATATTCCTCAACGACAAGGACTGGATGGACTTTGTCAAACTAGAACCCGGCTGGAAGGACAAGCGGGTTATTGTACAGGGCTTTGGCAACGTGGGCTCACATGCGTGTATGTATGCAGCTGAGGCCGGCGCAAAAGTTATTGGCATCAAGGAGAAGGATGTATCGTTAGTGCATCCTGAGGGCATCGACATTAAGGTGAGTCCCCCAGGCTGTGTTCCCTAGCAACGTTGGCATATTTTCTGCTCTTTCGTGCATAGGCGCTAGTGGAACACGCTAAGCAAAACAAGACAGTGCGCGGCTTTGGCCAGGCCACCGAGACCACAGAGGATCTCTTGGTGGGCGACTGCGACATACTGATGCCGTGTGCCACGCACAAAGTGCTCACCAGTCAGAATGCGGGCAACGTGCGTGCGAAAATCATCTGCGAGGGCGCTAACAGCCCGACCACGCCCGCCGGCGAGGAGATACTGCTCAGGAAGGGCTGCCTCATCATACCCGATATATTCTGCAATGCCGGCGGCGTCACCGTCTCCTACTTCGAGTATTTGAAGAACATCAATCACGTCTCGTACGGCAAGCTGACCTCACGCAGCACGGCGCAATTGATCACGACAATTATCGAGTCGATAAATGAGTCGATCAATACATGCCCGGATGCCGGTTTCGTAAGTTGACAGTGCTGCCGCCCAACTCGGTTGGTCTTTTTGTTTGTTTTATTATGCTAAACTATTACTGCTTTCGCCACAGCCCGAGATCAAGGCCAACAAGAAGCTGCAAACGCTGCGCGACTGCACCAACGAGGCGGAGATCGTCGACGCGGCACTGCAGTCGGTCATGGAGGCGGCTGGCTATGGCATCAAGGCCACTGCGAATAAGTACGCGCTGTGCAATGACCTGCGCACTGCTGCCTACATCTGGTCTGTGTTCAAAATATTCCGCGCCATCGAAAGTTCGGGCATATCGCAACAGTAGAGAATGCCAAATCCTTTTGTTTTCCGGATTTGTTTAATTCGACAATATATTTTTTAATCTTCAAATTTATTGTAAGCTAAACTTTGTTGAGTTTAATTGAAATTACAAAAAAGCCAAAAAGTTACTCAACAATAATAAAAAAAAAATAGAAAGCTAAGCAAACAAAATGTTCCATTATCATCATCATCATCTTCATCTTCACTGGGCATATATGGCAAGTTGGCATTACTAAAAGAAATATGTGACTGACTTAACGGGTGTGGATCCCTGTGCCAGGCATAAGGGTCCTTAGTGTTGGGGTAGTTTGCATATAGTAGCAAAGTAACTGTAATGGCTCTGATTTGGACCTCTGGGGCATGCGAACTCGTTTTCTATAGGATCTTAAAAATAAGGGATCTTGAAACCATGGCAGCTTTGTGCTGGTGCCTTTATGGTGCTGTCAGTAGCCGCTGATGCATGCTTGCATTTTTTAGGATTTTCTTATATGCTCTCATGGCAACTCTAAATAATTTGCAATTAGTGCTGAGCAATATAGAGTTAACTTCATTAAATTGGCAGCTACTCTGGCCAACAAGTTTTGTTACTTAAAACACTTTTTCTTTTTCTTCTCCCCTAGGCCAGCTTAAATGTCAAACGTCATTGTGAACATATTCCCATGCCATATGCATATATCGGCGAAGCACTTATGAGTATAGTGATATTGTGTGATTATGTGCATTTAAGTGTAAAGGTCTTATATGTGTCATCTACTGCGCTGCGATTCAATGGCACATTGGCGCCTGGCGCATAATTCAGTCTGCTGTCTTTGCTGTGTTTGTTGTGGTCCTTATATGTGGCTTAATCGTTTGTTAATTACGCGTTTATCGCCTGCTCTGCGCTGGCTCGCTGCTGCCACGACTTTGCGTAATTAACAAACGGGTTAATGCCAAAAGTGAAACACGTAGCGAAAGTATTACGCGGCAACGCTCCGCACCCACACCCAAACTGAAATCCTCAAGCCCCAATCCCCAAACGCTGTGCGCTGCACCCTAGACGCAAAAGCGCTTAGCAGTTTTTGTATTGCTATTTATTTAATTTTGCTTCTTTTCTTCGGCTGTGTAAAAGTTTCCATTGTGAGTTTGTTGCCTGCGCGGAAACGCTTACACGTACGCAGCCGACCCCCGAAGAAAGGTAGCTAGGGTGCACCGCAAACTGGCGGGGCAACAACAGCCAGAACAACAGAACACAAGGCAACACTCAGCGCACAAAACAAAAAAAAAACCCAAAAAGCAAGGAGTAGAAGAAGCAGCAGACGAAGCAGAGGAAGAGCAAGAAGAAGAAGAAGAAGAAGAAACGTGTACGTGGCGCTAAATGCCGAAATTCTTAAAGTTGCAGACGCAAACATTTGTCTAAAGTTTGTTTTCGCCACTTTGGCTGCTTATCCTTTTATTGTGCATTATTATACGTCGCATTTGTGCCGCTGCTGCCATGCCGCCGGCAGCGTTGCCAACGTCAACGACGTCGTCGTGTTTATATTAGTTCGCGTGTGCGCGGGAAATAGACGCGGCGCATATACTTCCCCCCCAAGTCCCCCAAATAAAAAAAAAAAAAACTAAACGCCGTCGCGTACATAATCAAAAAAAAAAAAAAAAAATCGAAAAAAAGCATAAAAGGAAAAAAGCATAAAAAAGAAAGCAAAGAAAACGTAACAACGCAAACAGGAACTGCTTAAGTTTTCGTGTATTTTTACACCCTTTTTTATGTGTATTTTTTTTTTCTGCGTTATTTTATCGTTTTGTTTTTTTTTTTCCTCTTTTTTTTCTTGATGATGATTTTCTTGCCTGCTTTTTAAGGTTTATTTAGTTACAGGTTTTCGTTTGCTTGTTTTTTTTTTGTTGTTGTTGTGGCTGTTTTGTTTTCATTTTTTTTTTTTGTTTTTGTTTTTGTTTTTGTGTTGGATGTGTTTTGGGTGCGCGTTTTGGGCTAATATTCGCCATTAAACTTTAGCTTGCTTGTTTTTCTTTAATTAACAACGCAAACATTTGATTTGCCTGCCTTTGGTTTTTATACTTTGTTTTTTTTTGCTGTTTGTTGTTGCTGTTTTTTTTTGCTGTTGTGTTGTTGTTGTTTTTATAACATGTTGTTGCCACACGCCCCTTTTTTATGCTACATTGCGTTTTACGCTTTTGTACTGTACGACAACAACAACAACAATAGCAATGTCAATACGCTTAAACAGAAATGCGAAAATGCGAGCGAAAATAGAATAATATGAAAACCAAAGTTAAATACGCCTTGGGAACGATTTCCGCTCTTCATTAAAATCGCCAGCGCGTTTATTGTATGCGGTTCTGTGTCTGCGTCTGTGTGCCAGTATCTGTGTGTGTGTGTGTGTGTGTGTGTTAGAGTGAATGTATAGCGACTGTTGTTGTTTAATGATTTTGGCTTGCGGTGTGTTTTTCGTGTTGTTTTCACTTCACTTTTTTATGTGTATCTTTTTCACTGTTTTGTTTTTTTTTCTATATATATTTTTCCTTTTTTTTTTTTTTGTTGCCTGCTTTGGCTGCCGTCTGCATTGCTTGGCAAAAACAATTAAAAAAGCGTTTTGGGCTGCATGGCCAGTCATTAATTATGTATTTTGTTGTTTATTTAAATAATAATCAACATTATACACATTTATTCAGAACACCCTCGCATTACATAATAAATATGCAAATTGGCAAAAGCTTTGACAGCTGCTAAATGATACTTTAGATCCTTAATGTTTCCTTTGAGTGCTGTATATCATCAACAGTAATTTTTATTAAAACAATTAGCAGCGCCAGATTAGAGGCGGCAAATGAAACACCGAAAAAGTAAAACAAACAATAAAAGAATTGTTGCCTTATATGGACACATGCAAGCCTTCGTTGGCTAAGTGCTGAGCCGTCAGCCGCAGTACTGCCGACGGTGCCAAGGACAGAAAATAAAACAGAAAATAAGAAACCTTCTGCGAAGAAAGCATGCAAATACGCGAATTCCGCAATTTACCTTCAAAATGCAGCATAGCAGCAAAATATAAACAAAAAAATAGAAAACGGAGAAGTAAAGAAAACAGACAAATCAATTTAGGCGCACACCGCCGCAGGGGCTTAGAAAACACTTTCAACTTATGCATGCGTCTATGAGTTTACTCTGAGCAGTCCTCGGTTGTTCGGCAGATGAACGACGTTGGCCGACGACGCTGACCATGCCGATATTGTGATATGCGAAATGGACAGCTAAGTCGACGTCTCCGCCCCTTAGCTGCATAAAGGCTTTGCAACGTGGCATAACATCCTGCTGCTTCAGCGACCCAGCTTGCCAGGATATGCAGGAGTATAGTTAAGAAAAGTGAATGCATTAGCTTAATTGTATATTGTCCTTACTCACTCGATGATCTTTGGTGGCAAAGCAATACTCACAGCTGAAAATCATATCTTAGCTGCTAATAAGTAAATCCTCAAAATATATTAGCAAATCCTCAAAAGGCAGCAAAAAAATATAAAAAATATATTCAAATAAATAACATAAACAATTATTTGCTGTAATACTTTATTTTTTGTTTTTAAGTTGAGTTTGAATCTTTATTTTCAAACTGTCACACAGAAAGTGACATATGCCAGTGCACTCCAGTTCAAATTGCCTGCGGGATCATGAGCTAATCAATCAAGAAACTAAAAGCAAAATCCTGCGGATGCCTACTCCTGCCTCCTTGAGTCTGTCGGCAGCAAATCAATTGACACGCGCATTCAATTGGACGGCATCTCAAGTCCCTGAGGCTGCTCTTTATTCTTGCTTTGCAAAGTTTGGCTAAACTTCGCACTCTGTGAAATATTATACACAGCACTACTGAGTCGCAGGCTGTAGAATTTCAAGGTTCGATTTGAAAGCAGAAGCCGAATAGCTGAATCACATTAATGCTGACTATTCTATAAAATATTTATATTAATTAAACAGTGGCTATGTTGGCTTGAACGCTTCCCAGTTGAAAAGTACGCGCTGCTTTACTCGCGTGCAGAAGCATTCTGGCTTTTACTCTGACTGCGAATTCGCTTCTGACTGCGACGCTGACTGCGGCAATGCCTGGCATTAATATCGACAAGAAAATATCCAAAAAATGTGCACATGTTATGCTAACAATGTGGCTTTTACCAAAATTACCGCTACGTGTTCAGACACAGCCCCACACTCATACACACACTCATATACACAAGCCAAGTCGCACATCAGCTGTGCAGCTTGGCAGCATACATATGTGAATACGTATAAGAAAGCAGAAATAAATGTAATAATTTTTAGCCGAATTTAACTTTCGCCGCAATAATAAATTCAGTTATTACCGCCAAACGAGCGAATGCTTATTTGTGGCCACACACACACACGTGTGCGAATGTGTGCAGGTCTGCTGCTGCTGGCTGTGCCGCACACGTAGACACGAATGCGAATGCGAATGCGGAGGTTTTACTGTTAGCTGCCGTGCAGCGCATGCATAGAAAAAACTGCAGCTAAAATACACAACAATGCGCGGCGGCGGCTGCTGCTGCTGCTGCTTCTTTTGCTGCTGCTGCTATATTTTATTTTTACGCTTAAGCTGCAGTCGAGTTACTTACAGCGCTGCGCAGTGCAGACTAAGTTATGGCGTCTGTTGTGGCCAGCATGCATACAATGAAAACACAACAAGAAGTAAGCCAGCGAAAGAGCAACATAAAACAGCAAAGGCAAATAACAAGAACTGAGCGAAAAGAAAGAAACAAAACTACAACAACAAACAAAAGAAAAACAAAAAAGTGACTAACATAAAAAATATTGCCTTCATTACGAAATTATATACTTGCTGCTGCTGGGCTGCCTGCCTTGCTGCCGCGGTGCCATGCATCGCACATACGCCATGTGGCACGTACTGCGCTAAGTGGCAGTGGCAGCCGCAGCAGTTTAAAGCCAAAATTAAAGTCATGTGAGTCTGCTCTCTGCTGAAATTGACAGCCAATGCAAATGCAAGAAATAACCTAACCTTTGCCGCAATTCAAATATGCGATATGTGCTCAGCACGTTTGCGCTATATGCGCTTTGCTAATTGAGCAAAATTCAAAACAAAATCATTGAATATTGTTACTTTTCATTTGTTTCTTTTGTGAATTGCTTTTATGCCAGAACACGTCTAAACTGTGCACATTTGCCAAGTTCGGCACAAATGTTGCAGGCAAGCTGAGACTGCTGTGCGACAGATGTGCAGAAATGCTTAACTAGAGTCAACAAAGATTTGAGCAGCAGGCAGACACAGGCAACGCCGTCCACTGTGCCAGCACGAGAGCTGAAATTGTCAACATACCAATTAAAAATGAATATTGATAGTCCATAAAAAATAATGACACTAATTAAATTAAACGCAAATTGCTTCTTGTTTTTTTTTTTTTTGTTTTTTTTTTCTTCTTTTTGCTGGCATTCATTTTTCTAATGCCTGTTTTTAAAATAAATGCTATGCGCATATTTAAACATGAAATTTGCGTATAATTGATTTTTAGACGGGCTTATGAATTTTATGTTTTTGCATATATTTAATATATTATAATGCATGCATATGTATGTTATGCAAAATGAATGAGTCAGTGATGCATATGATGTTGATTTCATGCTTCGATTTGAACAATTGTGCAGTTGTGTGCAAATCAGGACATTAGCGAAACGTGTCGATTAGCTGCCTAAGAGGGGAAATCAGCGGAGTAACTACTTAAAAGTTTGATAAATTTTAAAGAGTCCTTGCATGCTGGCATCCTTGCGTCCTGGCAACATGGCTAGTAAATAAAAATTAGCACTTAAAAGCGCGTATCTATGTTCGGGTTAAAAGCTTATCGCAGCAAAGAAATCTTGACCAAAGTAAATGACGAGTCTATAAAAGCAACACTTGAAAACTAATTAAACCCTAATAGTGAGACGGAAGACAGAGACAGAGACAGAGACGGAGACAAAGACTCAGACGTGAAAGTGGACAAGGAGACCTGGACATGGACGCCATGCGCTGCATGGAGCTGCAAAAAATGCCAAGACAAGAGGCAAGCAAAGAAAATCCAAAGTCCAATTAAAAAATAAAGCACAACTGGCAAAAGTTTTTCATTTGATTTCTTTTCATTTTCTTTTTCGTTTTCTTTTTCGTTTTTTCTTCTTTTCTTTGCTACTTTGCTTTTATTCATGCTTTTTTGCTTTGGTTTTTTGTGTTTTGTATTTTGTGTTTTTTTTTTTTTTTGTTACTCCGCACTTGAGTCAACGGATTTGCGAAGTGCGTGCGTGAAAAGCAAAAGGAAGCAACGTCTGCTGCACAAGGCTGTAGCTGAAGTCATGGCACTCAAAGTGGCTAGCGAAAGGATAATAGACAAAACGGAAGTTAAGCGAAATAAGAAATCAATGAGCGCACGAATGTAGCAATGACTGCGTCGCTGCTTTGCTCTGCTTTACTTTACTTTGCTTTACTTTGCTTTGGCTTGGTTTGGGTCGACTTGCTTGACTTGTTTGGTTGCTTGGCTCCTTTGCTCCTTCGCTGCTTGGCTGGTTGGCTGGTTGGCTGCTTGGCTGGTTGGTTGCGGCAAAGTATTGACTAAAGCAAATCCGCTTAAAGTGAAAATTATTTTGCGCCATTGTCGTTATTTTGCACGCCATTGTTATTGTTGTTATTTGCTGGCATTTTCTGTTGTTGTTCTTGTTGTTGCCATACACACTTGGCCTAGTAAAGTTTCTTTCTTGTTTTGTGGTTTTCTTCTTTTTTTTTTTTTCATTTGTTTTTTTGACTATGTGCTGTGCAGTACTGTGCGAAGCTAAGCTTAAATGCTAAACTAAATACCGGTCAGCCAAAAAGTTATGTAAGCTGTTGACTTATTGCAATAGTTCAATATTTCAACGCCTAGGCTGGCGTACTGCAGCTCCCCTCAGCGCCAAATTGCCACATCGCCACCGCCATTAGTGATTTTTTTTTTTTTTTTGCTTTTTGTTTTGTCTAAGCTAAGCTATGCCTACGCTAAGCATAACATAAAGAAGGGCAGACACTAAGGCAAAGTTGGGCTCCTTTTGGTTTGGCATTTACTTTGCCGCTGTTGTTGTTGTTTTTGTTGTTTTTGTTGGGCTTGTTATTGCCTATGTGCTGCGAGGAACATAAAATTTTATAAACACATATTTAAGGCAACTTTAAGTTGGCAGCAGCACGCTTTGGTATTTAATGCCGCATGCCAGACTCGGGCGCACATTGCCATGGCAAGGTATTTTGCGCTTAGCCCAAATCCACACTCATTGCTGCTTTATGCTGACCCCAAAAGCGCTTAGGCAGCTTAGGCGCCCTGCGCCCGTGCCTCCTTGTTTCTAGTAAGCGCAGCACTAGTCACAATAAAAATAATAATAATAATAATAAAAATAATAATAATAATAATAATATGTAATGCGGTAATGCTGTGCGCATATGCCTTTGGCGGCGCGTACTCACCTTTATGATGTCGCAAATGATGGCCAACAGCTGCGGCGCCAGTGCAGCAGGGCTGCTCATAGTACAAATTCCATGTATTCTCGAAATCCGCTTGGACATAATCCACAGATATGAACTGCAGCACGAGCACGCAGGCCAGCGCGCATAAATGCAAATTATGTTTATTTGAGCACATTTTCATGATAATATCAACTGCTTAGGATTTATTGCTTATTATGACTTTTACTCCTTTTTTACTCTTTTTTCTATATATTTCTTTTGAATTATTATATTTTAATTTTATGCCAATATTATTTCATTTGTTAAAAAAAATTGTTTCATTTAGAAAAAAAAAAATTATTTTGTATTTATTTATCGTTCTGTTGAGCACACAGTTGCCTGTTCACATTGAGCTGCATTGATTTGTACGCTTTATTGCTAGTTTATAGTTTAAAAAAAAAATACTATGTGCATTTGTTTTTAAGTAAGTTTTTTTTAGCGATTTTTTGCAATTTTTTCTTGTTTATTTAAAATTTGTTTTCGTCAATTTGTTTTTTAATTAATGTTTCACATTGTTTTGCCGCTATACGCGAAGCATTCGTTTAAAGTAACTTGAACGCACACAAAAATTCGTCAAAGTGAGCCAAAGCGTCTTTTTAGTTGCTGTGCCGTTTGCTGCTTGCGCTTAGAGACCGCACCGTACGAGCTACAAACACGAACTGACTGGCTGGCGCACGAGTAACTATGTTAAATAAACACAGTGCAATCGCGTAGCACGACGCACGAAGCAGTTGGCGCGAGTCGTCGTCACTTTGCACTTCGGGTCGCACACGAAGCTGCGCCTTAACTCGTCTCCGATAGTCGCTTAAATACGTCGCAGTGCCAATTTGTGCATATTCTATTATGCTGCCGCTGCTGCTGCTCAAGGAATTGCCGTGCCGCACAGGTGTTCAACGTTGCTCTCGGGTTGCTGTAAAAGAGCGCAAGGGAACAGAAATTAGTCGTTAGTAAGCTCGTATGATATGACATGCGCATGCGCAGTGAGTAAAAAAATTTCCCGACCACGTTGTGTTGGCATTAATGAAAAATTCCCGCTAAAATAATGTTTAGGGATATTTTTACAAAATTTTTTTTATATTTTTTTCGTTTATTGTATTTTTTGTCTTTTTGCTTTTTCTTGCAATGTTTTTTTTTATATGTTTTTTTTTTTTTGTTTTTTTTTGTTCTGCCTTGCAGTGTATTGAACTCATTTGCCTTGCAATAAGGAAGTCAGCTGCTGCGACGTCGACTGAGACTGTGACTGCGTCTAGCGTTGCTTGCAGTTGCAATGCAATGCACTGCAAATGGCAGTAGCAAAAGCAACAACAACAACAACAGCAGCAGTAATAAGTGCAGCATGCAAACACAAAATGAAAAAAAAAAAAAAAATAAATAAAAAATAAAATAATAATAATATTTTCAAGGGTAACTGCAGACACATGCTGCTGCTGTTCAAGTGCATGCGACGCGTCAAGCCAATGGACAGACAGACAGATAGACAAACAGACAGACAGTAGAGCAAGCAAGCAAGCAAGCAAGCAGCCTAGCAGACAGTCAGGCTGGCAAGTCGGTAGCCTTTATGCGCCTAACAGGGCTGCAGAGCTCCCTCAGCTGCCTGAGCTAACTGAGCTGCCTGAGCTGCACAGCAGCCAAGTCAATGCCAGCGCCAGAACCAGAACCAGAGCCAGAGTCAGTCACTTGTACTTAAAGCGTTTTCGTGCGTTATTATTTATGCATATACTTGTAATTGCAAATCCTATCTGCTGCTGCTGCTGCTGCTGCGGCTGGTGCTGCTGGTGCTGCAGACTTTTGTCTACTGCAACATGTTTTTTCGGTTATGCTAGACTCGTCTCACAGCATTTTTAGCCCTGTGGCAGTTTCAAGTCAAATTGAATTCAACATTTTGTTGCAGCAAAACTTTGCTATGTTGCCTTGCGTGTCGCTTTTATATTTTCTACACATTTTTTTTACTCTTTCTGTTTTTCTTTTTTTTTTTATGTTTTTTTCTTAATACGTTTTTTTGCTTTACTTTGTTTTGTTTTTGTTTTCCCCATACAATGTTGCTGTGTAACATTAGTCGACTTGCGAGGATTGCTTTAGTCGATTTACACTCAAGCAGGCATAAGTCACTCACTCAGCTGCGTCGACGTCACCATCGTAGCAGCAGCAGCAGCAGCAGCAGCAGCAGCAGCAGCAGCAGCAGCAGCTTCGGCAGCAGACAGTCGTGCAGACAGCTCCAAGCACTTAATGTGCGAGCAGCAGCTTGAGCAGCTCGAGCAGCTTGAGACGCAGTTGACGCATAGCCAAGACACAATTAGACTTAGTCAGTGTAGTGTGCAGTGAGTGGCTCCTGGCTTAAGCGGGGGGAGGCAGAGGCGGTGGCTAAATGTCTGCTTAGCTGCCTTTCCTACTCGTCTGCCCGTCTTCCCGTCTGCCTCTCTGTGTGTCAGCGTGTCGTCCGTCTGCTGGTCTGTGACATTGTCTGCTTATGCTAACCTTCAGACGCTAACTTTCTTGTTGCACGAGCCAATGGCAAATTTGCTTTGTATTTTTCGGGCTAAAATTTTCATTTGATGATTTGTTGTTTTTTGTTTTTGTTGTTGTTGTTGTTTTTTCCGTTCTTTGCATTTTTTAGCTGGCCACAAGCAAAAGTTTTTCTTTTATGGTCAACTTTGTAGTTTTTGTGGCAATCTCTCGGCTTACTGCATATGACTTTGTGTATTCTGGATATTGCAACTCGAGCCTTAGAAAGCAAGAGCAGTTTCCTGCATGAAAGTGAGTGCGAGTAGAACTGCTGCCGAAGTTTAGCCAAAGCAATTTGTGGCACGCTGCATGTCTGCCAATTTCAAAGCACTGTGGCCACATTTTTGTCAACTGGCAGTTGTGCATTTGCTTTAGGCAAACGGCGCATAATGCACTATCATGCCGCCAAACTACAGTGGAACCTCGCAACAGCCACTACAGTTAAGAATTTTATTGCCATTACCAAATTAAATTGATATAAAGCACAAAGGAAATTTCTACTGCTGATATTTTGCCTCCTATCCAATTATATTTGGTAGACGATTGCTTCACGACATGAACAGTTCCAGTGCAACCCTCAAGAAATGTTTAGCGCAACACAAAAACCCCTTTAAAGAGTCGCTGTCTTCTGCAGATCTACTACGTCGACTCAACTGTTTCATATGCCCTACTTCACCAGGTTCCAGCGGTAATGCTACACTTTAGGCTTGCCTAAGTTGAGATATGGCATACTGTAGCTAAGTGTATGACGTTTTACTTTAGTTACTTAACGACTTAATTTTCCTTTCTTCATGACTGCTTATACTGAGTGCCAAGGTAACGGAATTCTATTAAGGTATGCTAATTTGTCTTCTATGTTAATGAGGGTCGGGTTTTTTTTCTGCATTGGTTGCTATAATCGAGGCAGCACTGTACATGTTTAAATACCCCAACACTTTTTGCCAATTGGCAGTATAATAAAAAGCAGCAGGCAGTTGCCTAACAATAGCCATGGAAATCCAAACCAAGCCGAGCAAGGAATTCGAAAAACTTTGATTAATGTGCGACTGGAGGCAGGCGATGCCAGAAAGTTGCTTTTCATAAGTTTTAATAGTAAAGCAGCGGCAGCGAGCAAAGAACAATTGCACGACGCCTTACAATAATAAAAACAACAACAGCCACAACAAAAAACCTGCATAAAACCAAGGTAGCACAAAACAACAACAACAACAACAACAACAACAACGACTAGAAAACAACAATAAAAAGCTTAAGCAAAAAAAGATTCCAGCTAATACTTAGCAACGCGCGCACTCGTCCTGCTCAGGATGAGATCGACTGTGCAAATAATGGCTGCGCTGGCATGTGACATGCGGGTCGAGTCGAGTCGAGTCGCATCGCGTCGCCTGCAACGTTTGCCAAATGCTAAATGCAAAAAAGTAACTGGCACAAAAAGCAAACAAACAAATAAACAAAAAAAAAAACGCAGAAAAAACCAAATGAAAATAGAAACAAAAAAAAAAAACAAAAAGGGGGACAAAGGCAAAAGTTTGTCGGCTAGCGAGCAGCAGAGCGTGCATCGGCAACCGGCAACGGGCATGGCCTGGCAAATGCCGTCGCCCAACCTGGCTGCCGCAGTCAGCAGCCGGAGCAGCGCGCTGCCGGCACTGCACAGTTAATAGAAACTGTAATTCGATGCATTTAATGTCGTCGCTGGCAACGCTAAACGACGCGTGTTGCACGGCAAGCGCCATAAGACGCCGACACAGCACAGTGCACAGTTCACACACAGGGTGCTCCTCAGCCGCAACCACGGCCAGGGCCATGGCCACCGTCACTGTCACCCCAACGCTGTGCGGGCAGTGAAAGGCGAACCGCGAACTTCGCGTGGATTTGTTGGCAAAAACAAACAAAGGCCAGTCAACGCGATGCTCGACTGCTGATGGTTGGGTGATTGTCGGGTGATTGTCGTGTGATGGTCGGGTGCCGGTTGACGTTTGCAGGGTAACGATAACAGGTTCAGTTTTTTATGAGTTTGTGTTTGCGTTTGCGTTGCTGCCTTGTTTTTTCTTTTCTTTTTTTCTTTTTGCCGCCAACATCAGCAACATCATTATCGTCATCATCAACAACGTCATTATGATCAGTAACAACAACAGCAACGACAGCCTGATTGTTGTTATTGTTATTGTTGTTGTTGTTGTTGTTGTATTTTGTATTTGTTACCTAATCCTTGCAAACAAGTAAAAACGCTGTAAAACAAACATGATAAAATGTTCCGCGCGCATTTCCACTTTGCGCTTCATGCTCGGCTGGCATGGCAGCAGCAAATGCGCTACATTGACCAAATGCATGAAGAAACTCTGTGCTTTGGAATCTTGCACAGCAGTGTGAAGTTATTAGCTATGCCATTTCTGTGTTTGTTTATGCCTGGCGTTGTGTATATGATTTACCTGTGTATACACAAAGGCAACTGCCAAACAAGAGCAGTAATGTCATATGCAGCATATTTCTATTTTTCATTTTCCTTATTTCTATTTTCAATCTCTAAACACAAACGAAAATGTTCTTACATCAGCAATCAATGTTATGCTTCCGTTTTCACATAACATTTATATATAATTAATATATAAAAATACAATAAACGATTAATCGACAACAGACATAATCAATACATTCCAAGTCTAAGAGCTAACAGACATGTCCATGCCACTGAAAAAATAAAAAACAATTATAATTTCATCTATGCCAACTGCGGATCGCATATAATTTTGTGCGCTGGCAAAATGCGCCGGCAGCAGCATGCGACCCCACGTGGCTAGTGTAGGGTAGCAAAACTGCACAAGTCGCTTAACTGGGCGGGGTGTGAGTTTCGCCAAACAAGCGCGCAAATAAATCCAGAAATGCCGAAAAAGTGGAAATTAAGAGCATACAAAGAGGTTAAACGAGAAAACAGAATGCACATAATCAGCTGAGGCTGTCACAGGACAAGTCGGGCCGACTCTTGGGCGGCGAAGGACGACTGGCGAACCGGTGGGTGCAGGGCGAAGGGTGAAGCTGGGTCGTTGCTTAGTTAGTTAGTTGGGTGGTTGGTTCATTGCACAGGCACACGGCACAGGGCACAAGGCACAAGGCAGACGGCATTTGCTTGATGAGTGTGTGCTGAGAAATACAAATAAAATGCCAAAAAAAAAATTATAGAAAAAAAAAAAAAACTAGAAAAGCAGACGAAAAAAAAAAAACACAAACATATAATGAAGCATGGCACGCGGCAGCAGGGTATGTGTGTATGTGTGTGTACAAGGCACATAAGCGCACAGTCGTGCGCAAGAACATAAGGCAGAGTAATGTGAAGAAGTCCCAAGGTAACCTCGACATTGCTCGCTCGCTGGCTCCGTTGCCTTGACAGGCGGTGGGCTGCCGGCTGCTGGCTGCTGGCTGCTGGCGACTGGCAGTTGGCGGTCGGCGGTGGGTGCAATGCTAATAGAAATTAAGCGAAAGTGCTGCACTTAGTTGCCCGTTCAGTCGCTCGCTCGCTCGTTCGCTCATCAGCGGCGGTTGCGGCGGCGGCGGCGGCGGCAGCGGGTGCCATGGGGTAACAGGTTAAGCAGCACTGGGGTGCGCAGTCAACGACTGACAGCTTGGCAGGCACGCAGGCAGGCAGGCAGGCATGCGGGCACGAGGCGAGCAGACCAGTCAAGCGTCGTCGCGTTCTTGTTTGTTGCCTGGTGCCGGGTGCCGTGTACCGGGTACCGGGTGCCGGGTCTCCGCTTGCTCAGTTGAGTGCAATTTCGCGCGTTTATTAAGGGTGCAACTTGATTTTATACGCCGTACTTTCGTTTTTCATTACCTTTTATGCGTTTCTGCTGTTTCGCATGTATTTACATTTGTTTTTATTATAATAAAAAAATCATAACAATAAAAAAAAAATATGCCAAAATTGTCAAAAAACGCAAACAAACAACAACAAAAATAAAAACAAAAAGAAAAAGGGAAAAAACCAAAAACTGCCAAATAAATGCATTTCGCGATGTTTGTGTGTAGCATTCGCAATTTGTTTTTAATGGCGGCAAAATGTTGTTTGTACACTGCTGCCGCCAACAAACAAGCCAACAGACACAGCGACAAACTGACAGACAAACAGACAGACAGACAGACACACACACAAGCATACACAGCGAGAGCACAGAAAACAAACGTTAACGCAAAGCAAACATTGCAAATTGTACGTCTGTTAAACGTTAGAGCTGCGCCAAGCCAAGCCACGCCAAGCCAAGCCAAGCCAAGTCGAGCCGAGGCTGCAACACGCGCAATTTTTGTTGCATACAATCAGGCGCCATTTGTTTGCTGCCGCGTGTCGTCCTTGCGTATGCCAAAGCACAACATTGCGCAGCATGCTGCTGCTATTTGATTGTTTTTGCATGTTTGCTGCACTCACACACACACACACACACACATACAGACACAGGCACACACTCATTAAAATATGCAGCGCGCGTGGCTGTGTGTGTGTGTGTACTTGTGTCTGTCACTGTCGTTATCATTATCATTCGGCTTGTACTTGTCATTGTTGTTACTGATGTTGTTGTCGTTGTTGTTACAATTGTTTGTAGCAATGCAAGTCAGTGTCAGTGTCAGTGTCAAGGATAATGTGTATTTTCATTCGTCTGCCCCTGCCATTGCCTGCGCTGGCGCACAGCACCCTTCAACCTGCTACCAATTTACTCCTTTCAATTCGCTAACACACACACACACACACACACACACACACACACACAGACTCACACACATACACATTGCCTGGTACGCTTGTCTGCATTTATTTGTGTTTAAAATATTTAAATCGAATTTTTCAAGCCTGCCGCGTTTTCATTTCGCTACGCCCTGTAATTAGTGCCAGCAAGCAGCAGCCAACTCCCAAACTAAGTTTCTCCCGCCCCGGTTCAACCAACATCAACACCACCAACCAACATCATCAGCCACCATTCAGGCACCCAGGCTCTCTTGCGCTTTGTACTTAGCATGACAATCAATCAATTATTCATTTATTTCGTTTTAATTGACATTCGGTTTGTACTTTTTCGTATGTATGCAAAGGACGAAATAATGACCCTACACACATACCAACTGCATACGTTTGCCTGGGCACTGGCCACAAATTCCGCACACGAACCAATTGCTTATGCAGCAATAACAACAACAACAGCAACAACAATAAGAGTAACGCAACACATCAAGTATCGGCACAGAACGGCGCATATTCATATGCGTTGCATACTCGCATATGCATTGTTCAGAATAATGCCTGCAAATGGCTTTTATAATGTAAGCGCCATAAAATTTATTGCCGATGCTGTTTGCTTGATAAGCGAAAATATTGCAACAATTGCAGCAGCACATTAGCGAAAAAGGCAATCCTTGAGGTTTGCGTTTGCCTCAACGCACACGACCGTGAGATGCGCTACTTGGCAATGTGCTTTGATGTTGCTGCTGCTGTTGCTGTTGTTGTTGTTGTTGCTATTGTTATTGTTGTAATTAGTGATAATTACGCAAATACGCGTAAGAAGCTAAAATGTAACATCCTGCCCCTGCCTCGGGCACTTTGTCAATCAAAATTTAATCAAAGCGCATAATTAATTACTGCAACTGAGTAGGCTCAGCTCAGAACCGCCATATACGATGTATAATATGTCACATGTCAATTAACGCTGAAGAGGCTCAAGTGTTGCGATACCGGATTGAATTTAAGGCCGGAAGCTGCCAGAACAATAACCGAAGCAGCACTGAGCGCGGACTAAAAACACACTGCCTCCATATATAATTCAAACAGGGTACTCCAGATCAGCAAAGACTTTCAATGAACGCAGCAATAATTAATTTTTTTTTTTTTTTTTGTTTTCTAATAAGACATTTTGTACAGAATTGCCTTGAAAAATATCAAATATTCAAAGCTGGCCAAGTATACTTTACAATCAAATCAAATGTCAAATGTGAAGTTTTCAGAACAATTTCACAACTTTAATGCTCACAAGAGTCAACTTCAGAGACTCGCCATATTACACTAAACCATGAGTACAAGGATGAATAGTTAATTACCGCAGCCATGTCTCTTCGGCGTATTTACACATGAGTATGCATACATGCTATGTACCAACATGGTTCCCCTGGGTCTCACAATGAGGCACACCTAGGGGAGCAAGAAGGTCTCTCTGCAAATATTAGTAATATGTGTAAGTCTAGGATTAGAAGAACCCGCATGACTCATGTTGTCCTCAAATTATTGCTTTTTCAAATTTTGTACTTGCTTCAGCTACTACAGATCAAAAATGACTTCATATACGTTGTGTTTAACTATGATTATATTGATCCTTGGGCAAACACTTCACATAGGTAGCCAACTCGGATCACAAATATAGATAAGCAAATTTCTCATGTCAATATTATAGCTAATTTAATATTTATAAATAAGAAAAGCAAAAAATTAAAAGCGATAATTTTTTATTGACAGCCATATGAGCGACTTAGTCAAAAGTTGTTCCCATGGGCTGAGCTCTCTTGAATATGTTCCACTTCTTTGTTTTCATATTTGTAATTAGTAAATTGTAATACGTAGCCCAAATTTTACCCAAGCAAATTTAATAAAATTTTATGTATTTATATATATTTTATTTTTTGTTTTCTTGTGCATTGTGTAAACTTAATTAAATTGTAACATATGAAACTTTTTAATTTGTGCAAATAATTGCGCCTGGGGTTGGCCACTAAAGCATTGGCAAAAATGTAATGAAAATTGGCATGAAAGTAGAAATTGAAGTGCGGATTGTGCTGATTGCAGTTCGCAGCGCATAGCAAAGTCGTAAATGCTGGGCAGTTCACAAGTCAGCGACGCTGGCAATGCAGCACATCACTTTATTTTGCTATCGACGTTTGTTGCGTGTTGAGCTCCCTTTGTTTATTCATTTGTTTGTTGTATTTGTACACTTTTGTTTGTTTGCGCACGAAGTCAACGAACGCACGAATGAACGAACGGATGAACCAAGGAGCACAGCAGCGAAGGAGCGAGGGAGCGAAGGAACGTGCAAATAAAGGTACAAACGCATGCAGGCAAGCAAACAATCTTCGCCACCAAATCAAGCCAAGCCAAGCCAAGCCGAGCAAAGTCAGCAAAGACACCCGCGCGCCTGCCGTCGAATGCTTTGCCGATAAGCAACGCAGCACATGTTCACACGCACATGCACACACGCTCACGACAGGAACACGCACAGGAACAGGCACGGGAACAGGCAGAGACGGTGGCCGAGACGGCGGCAGCGGCACACAGCGTCGGTTTATTTGTTAATGGTTTATTTATTAATTCCTGCGGATTATCACATCAGACACATCAATATCGCTGCAGCGAACGTTCGAAGGTTATCATGCGATAGGCCTATGTATGCTTTGTGCTGACGTCCTGGCGTACTGACTTCCTCACGTCCTCACGTCCCGTCGTCCTGTCGTCCTGACATTACTGACGCCACAGCGATAGGGCATGTTCCTTTGGCAGGCTGTCATCCTGCCATGCTGTCGATGTCGCATTATATTTCCTGATTTTTCAGCATTCGCATTAGGTTGGCGTGCGTGGGGTGACGGCGGTCGTCCGGCCGGGCAGGCGGCATTGTGACAATGCGATTGGCCGCTGTCGGGCATATTGTCAGCATGTCCGACAAAGATATTCGAACACCCACGCGCTGCCTGCGCATACTTCTAACAGGACATTAATGTCACATTGAAGCGCGCTCCCAGAATGTGGCTTCACTTGCATTTGCTGAGGCTCAGCGTTGGCCTTGCCTGGCTTGGCTTGGCTTGGCGTGCGTTTGCTTTTGTGGGCGACTGTGCGCTATCACATGCATTAAAATTATTTCAATTCAATTGTTGTTATTGCTGTTGTTGTTGTTGTTGCATATGTATTTCCTATTGCTCGGTGTATTTGCTACATATCAGATTTTATCAGCACAGAGCAAAATTTGTATAAATATTTTCGTTGCTTATCGGCAAAAATTACATTAAATTGCAGCAAATGGGTTTACATTGTTCATCGATTGCGGATCAGGCGGCTTGCATGCTCTCATGCATTTAAGTAATTTTATATTGCTTCGATCGTAGGTGTGACGGAACAGCGTTTCCACTTTATTTCAGATTAATGGCAAGCGTCCGCGTGGGCGTGCAGGGGAGCACAGCGCGTGCAGGACGAATGCAACGCAACAATTCAAAAGTCTGATTCCTAGTGCAGCACTTAAAGCCTGGGAAGCTCACCACGCTCACACATATGTGGGCAATTAAAGCAAATGAACGATTCCGCTTTGTGTTGGCGACAGAAGGCTGCCACTTCTCAGAGATGCTAAGTTATATGGGCAGCATTTGTCTATAGGCAATTAAACTTCAGTGCATAATATAAATATGCAGTGAACATTTCAAGAAACAAGGATGGGGCGCAGATATATAAAAAAATGCATGGTAGGCTTATGTGAAGAAGATGCGTATTATTTTGAGTATGCAATTATTGGGTGATAAAAAAAAAAAAAAAAAAAAAACATCAAAGCATATTTCTTCAGATATTTCAAACATTTTCAAATCAAAATAACTTTTTACACTAGCAACAGATATTAAAACTACACAAAAAATTTAGCCCGAAATATTATCTTTCAAATACGTGTACACTTGACACAATCGTGTTAGTATTGCACAATATACGGGCATCAACACCAACTAGTGTTGAAAAAGCGAATACTTTTTAAAGCAGCTAATATTTTACGTTACTCAATGTAATTTATATTTATCTTATAGATATCTTATAAATATGCAAGTGTTTATTAACCATGAAGAAAAGAAACTGTAACTGATTTCTGACAACAGGATGCCAGGGGCACACAGCGCGAATTCTATGCCGTGCAATTGAGAACATCATGACCCAGTTTCATATTGTAAAGTGAAACCTCAAGAGACTTGTCAATTACAATTTTCTAAAGTTAATGCAATCAAAAAAGCGAATTTTATTATTGTGATATTGCATTTGCTGCAAACGGTTCCACATTTTAAACAGAAGCTGACAGTGCAAGGCGGATGTTATCCTTGAGTTTGTCTATTTTTACTTATTCGACTCATTGCAAAATGCAGCAAGAAATATTCAGATGAATTTTTGAAATTGCAAATAAATTACTTTTAATTGAGACGGACAACGTGCATAAAATTCGGCAATTAAATAAAGTTCGTAATGCATATTTGACAGCATAACTGAGCGTCAACTGAGCTATGCTGCATTAGCAGCAGACTATTGGCTGCCACTGTACTGTGCCATGTATGTAATGCAACGTAGCGGTAATTTAAATGAGCGAATGCCATATTTGCTGAGTTCCAGACACTTGCCCATTAAGTAAACTAAATGAGAAACGTCAAATTACATTTTGATGTCATAAGCGGCTTATAACAGCTAAAATTCGAATAGCATAGCAACACAAGGCAACACAAGGCAAGGCAAGGCAAGGAACAGTCGAGCGAATAGGAAGTTTTATTCGCAAATTGAAAATTTCTGTTAACATTGAAATCATGAATTAATAATGGTAAATCACTAAATAGTTTTAACCACACACACAAACACACACACACACACACACAGACACACACAGACATACACACACCGTAACACATCCGCATAGAGGCAGCATCCTTTGGTGTACAGATGCCAAGAGGCGCCACTAACATGCGTAGACAATTTCCGAAATCCTGTGCAAGTCATGAAAATGAAAACAAAAACGACGAAAATTCTAAAAGCAGCAACAACAATAGTTGCAGAAGAAGAAGAAAAGCAGCAGCAGCAGCAGCAGCAGCAGCTCAGCAACGCCGGAAATTTGAAAATCTGCAGACGTCAAAGCTGCCAGCAGCGGCAAGCAGCTCAGTCACACACACAAACACACACACACACACAGACACAGAGAAGGCAGTCAACATTTTTGGCAAATACACTGTCAAGAAATTGAATGTCTTTGATTTCGTGCACACATATGCATGAGTGCATGTGGGTATGCGTCTGTGTATGTGTGTGTGTGTGTGTGTGTGTGTGTGTCTTGGGCTTGCCGCATGTTCATATGTAAGTTCGTGCGTGTGAACGAAAACATTTGTTAATGCCAAAAACAAGCAAACGGCAAACGGCAATCGGCACAGGGCAAACGCCACAAGGCACAAGGATGCGAGGACGCCAGGACGAATGTGCCAATGTGGCAATGTGGCAATGCTGGCAACTATTTTGCGCATGTGAGAATAAATTTCACGTAGTTTTATAACAAGTTTAAGCAATTAGTGACTACATTTAGACGAAAAATCTTAATTGAAAACGAAAGTGTAACAAATTTTTAATGAAATGTGCGTAACTGGAGCGTGGCAAGGGTGCGCGCCGCAAGGTCTCCTTGGGCCTGCTGCGCTCACATCCTTGCACATCCGTGCACTGCCACCTTGCACGCATACACGCGCGTCTATACTTTGCCTATCCAAAATTTTTATGGGCGTGAAGAACAATTTTAAATAAAACAGCCCACCAAAGCAAAGGCAATAGAAAAACAAAATGAGTATGCTACAATAATTTTCATTTAGGAAACTTAGAAACGCGAACAACCCCAGCGTGTTAATGACGGTATATGCACATATTGTGCTCACTCTGCTCACTCTGCTCACTGTGCTGATGGACATGCCTGCAAATTCAATTTCTCATGCTACACCTAACGACAAAACAAAAAAGAAAATTACAAAAATACGAAAAAAATGAGACGAAGGCGTGTTAAAAATTCCTAAAACTCAATTCATTCACTAAGTTGAGACTGTTTCGATTATTCACTTGGCGATTCGCATGCATCTGAGAGTTGACTACGCTATAACACAAGCGACTGCAGAAAGTTGTGTCAACTATTTGAAAATACAGTCGAAAGTCGCTACTATGAACGCTCGGTAAGACGCACATTCTGAATAACATAAAGGCACTTCAGTTACATCTCATGGTTCCATATAACGGAGCCAATTATTTGTGATAATTTACTTTATTTTATTTATAAAAAAATCGACAATGAGCTGCCAATACAACATTTGCTGTCTAACATAAACATAAGAACTTATAACAAACATGATAAAAGTAAAGTTAAAAGTTAGAGAGATAATCAAGAATCAGTTAAAAATAGAGTCAGAGCAGAATAGTTGATAATGAGTATTATAATGAGAACAGTTTGATCTAAACTGTAGGAAAAGGGCGTAAAAGGCATAAGGTTCGAAAGTTGTGAGTAGGTCTAGAAGGAGAAAAGTTGGAAAAGTTAAGAATGCTTAGGAGATATTCAAAAGAAATATCACAAAATATCAGCCAAAGGGCTAAAAAAAAACACCGTAGCAGGTCATGTAATCTTCAAGAGAGGGAAGAGAGGAAAATCAAGCGAAGATCATGTGTGCCACTTTCTGCGGTTTTATTTTGGCGAAGATTGTTGGACTTGACAATCATTGCGATTTTTTCATAAGAAATTCAGCAAAATTGAAATATTATTTTTAAGATTCGCACGACAATGCATGCATTGTTGAATAAATAAAATTTTGATTTAACTGAAATCGTTAAGGTTATGAAACCTTCATCTAGTCATGGGACTTCATAAGTTTGCGTATACACAAAGAATTTTTATCGCAAAAGTTAAACGTAGAAAAAATTCTTAAACTTGACCCGCAGCCATATGCCAAACGAACGAAGGCAATTCAACAGAATGCTGCAGCTAGAGAAAACTTGGAAAAAACTTTGGCATGAAGACATTTTGCCGGCAAATGTGAATGCTTCCTTTGAAGCATGGTTTCATATAGACTGTGAAGAGTTTTTTCAGTGTACTCACATGCGTATAATGCAATTTACTGTCTCAGACTTCAAAGCCAAGACAAGAGTTCAGTGGACTTTTTTTTTGGTATTGAGTTTCTTGGCTGTGCAAATACAGAAAATATGAAATGAATTTTCCAAAGCAACAACAATAACAAGAAAAACAACAAAAACAACAACAGCAACGAGAGTGGCAAGACAAATCTTAAATAAAAATTCAAAAGCTACTTAGGCTTATTTGATTTTGCGTTCGCACTGTCAACATCATTGTCTCGCTCCCGATTGACATTGAAAACTCATATGTATGCCAGTGACACGACACAACACGGCACGGCACAGCACGACACTTACGTGCCTGTCTGTCTGTCTTTCTGTCTGTCTGTCTGTCCGCCCGTCTGTGTGTCTGTCCGAATGTGTCATAAGCACAAGTAACTGCGCAGAGATGAACACTCGTACGCATTTGCGTGCGTGACGTGTTTCGTTTGTTTGTGCTGCGCTGCGCTGCGCTGTGCTGCGTTGTTTGTTTGTTTGTTGGTGCGCGCGCGCCCCTTTGAAGTGCGTCTGCCGGTGGCATGCTTAGCTACTGCTAATCCTTTTTAAATAAATTTGCTGGCACAAATCGCTTTTGCCTACTCTAGGCAGTTGCTTAGGGCTTGCCAAAGGTGCAACACTGTGGCACGGGGGTTGCACACACAAACACACACGTCCTCCTCAGCGTGTGTAGGCTGTTGTCACACATTCGATTTAAAACGCTTTACGCATGCAGGAAATTAAACACTGCTGCGGAAGTCATTGAAGACGATGCTGCGCCGCCGCTGATGCTGCCGCTTCGTATTACAAAGCGTCGACGTATACTTATGCGGCCTACTGTATGCGACTGAGAAAATTACATATATCGAAAATAAAAAACAAAAAAAAAAACCAAAGAAACAGAAAACAAAAATTTATGATAAAAAATTAAAAACATTGCGGCAACAAAACAAATGGTGAAAAAAAAATGAATGTAATAAACATGAGGGAAAAAAGCAGAGCATACCTATAGGCGCACATTAGCGCAGGCAAAGGCGATTATGTGCATGTAGGCATAGCTAAAACTGCGTGACACAATGTTGCCTGTATTTGTTGTTGTTGTTGTTGTTGTTGTTATTGCTTATGTTGATTGTGTCTGCAACCACAATAATGCGACTGAGATGATGACAACGGCGACGGAGACGGAGACGGCAACTGACAGCGCCACTCGACAATTGTTTGTTAAAATTTTAACGCTGCTTAACTGCTTAAACATAAAAGCTGAAAATTCATTTATTTCGGACTAACACGTTGCCACAACGCGACAGGCAGACAAGCAACCGAGCAGACGAGACAGACATGCGGACAGACAGACGAACGGAGAGACAAGCGTGCACGCACGTACGTACCTTTGCATTTCCATTTCAGTAAACAGCATTTTGTTTCATTTCATTTCACTTTGCATATTTCGACTGCATTTGGCAGCAGTGCGCCGCTGCTGCATGGGGTCGGGGTAGGGGAGATGGTTAAGGCTAGGACTATGACTAGGGCTAGGGCAAGGGCGACACGCGTCATCATCAACGACGGCGACGACGACGACAACGACAACGACAACAAAGCCAACAACAGCACATGGCAGCAAAAACGACGACAAAACAATTGCCAACTGGTATATGCCAAAGTTGCGCTGCTCAGCTTTGCTTCTTTGCTGTGCTCTGCCAACGTCAACTTGGCTTCCTGCGGCGCTAAGCTTTTAGATAAACAAAATACATAATCCGAGCGTACAAAAGGGTTAAGCGTTGCTACTCGCTCAGCCAAAAAAAGAGACGAAAAAACCCAAAAAAAAAAAAAAAATAAATATAGAAAAGCAGACGGCAGAAAATACAACAAAAAAAAAATAAAATAAATGTTAAAGTAAGCAAATACGTGCAGACGTTCTGTTGTTGTTGTGCGCCTTACACGATGTTGCGCGCATTTTGTTGTAGCTTTGCTAAACGCATTAGGCCGTAGCGATTTATAAGGCACTTAAATGCTTTGTAAACGCATTGTAGCGCAAAAGGGGCGCTCACGATTGACCCAGGCACGCTTTGCTTTGTGCCTGGCATTTCGCTGTTTCTGTTTCTGTGTGTGTTTGTATGTTTGTGGGTGTGCGCGGGTGTGTGTCGTACACAGAAAGATAATTGCGGCAAAGGTTTGTGCTCTTTAATGCTTAATCATTTCAACTGAGGTATATGTGTGTGTGGCGTAGTTCCCCTCTCCTTGCCTGCTTTGACTGTAGGCGTTGAAAGGCGCAAGGCTGAAAGCGCAAAATGTTTTTTATTTTTGTTCAATCTTTTCTCCCATTTTCTCAACTGGGCATGCACAGATTGGCTATGCTACGCCTTAAACTCAGCAGGTTTTTTTTTTTGCTGTTTATTTATGCGCTTTGACAAGGAAAATTGTGCAAGGGACATTATAAGTTTTTGCCGATTAATGCGCACATGCGTCAGATTAGTTGGGATAGGAAGCATCGACTGCCAAGAGAATTCAACTAAACTAAATAAAAGGATGTGGCGGCAAACCATTTTTTATAGCTCTATATGCACATCCGATAATTTCGTTTAGAAACCTGAGCCATTTAAAACAGAATAATATGCCTGCAAGTTAGTTGATATTTTAGTTTTAAGTGCCAGAAGAAGAAACAAAAAATATGCCAATTATAAATTATTCTACACTTAGAAAGTTGAGCATTTCTTCTAAGCTTAGCAAAGCATCAAAGCAAAATGGACAATACAGCAGCTGCATCAGTGCCTTACTGCTGTATTCTGAAAGCTTTGAAGCAACAAACCTCAATTAGCCTTCCTGTGCTACGCAGAATTATTCCGTAGGCTACAAGGTTCGCACACCGACGTTGGCCTACTGCCAAACAACGTAAGCAGCAGTCATTTAACAGCCATAGAGTATCACTATATTACAATTTAGAGTGTAAATAATAATGTAAACAATTTTTTATCAACCAAAAACTAAAAAAAAAGAAGATTATTTTGCTGCTAAATATGCCGAAGCGATTAAACTTCGCACATACAATAAATTAATTAGCGTTTAACGTGTTTGGGTCATTAGCTCAAAGCAGTTAAGTAAGTTTAAGTGCATTTCTGCTGCATTTAGCAAATGCTTTTTAAAGCAAGGGATTTTAAAGCAGCGAGCAGAGCAGAGCAACATGAAGGTTAACGCAGAACCACGTATAAAATCATCGATTAAATTGCCCAACAAAATGAAGCAATAAACGCATGCAAGCCAACCCAGGGCAGCAGCAGCAGCAGCAGCATTAGCAGCAAAAAAAACAAAAAAAAAAGCGACCACGTATAAAGGATGCCGGGAAATTGCCAGCCAACTTGAAAATGCTATAAATGTGAAATCGGGTTAAACGTGCGCGCATCAAATGGCCAAGCGACGTTTAGCAGACGATAAAGTCATTCAATATAGGGAGCAAAAGCACACACACATATACACGCACACACACGCACTTGCCAGCCTGTGTATTCGCTGTTTGTTAGATTGTCGGTAAGTGTGCATGTGTGCGTGTGTGTGTGTGTGTGTGTGTGTGGCTATGTGATGCTCATTTTATGGTTTCGTGATAAAGTAATCAGTTGATGCTGTTTGACAAAAGCGAGAATAAATCGATAAATGTCCGTGTGCTGCTGACAGTAAACGTGTGAGTATTTATAGAATAGACTGTGCTTTTCTATACATACATTTATTGTATGTATGAGTGTGTGTGTGTGTGTGTTTCCGTGTGTGCTTGCATGTGTGTTTTCCACATGGCACTGACCAACCGCAAATATTTATTAGAGCCCCATTTCGCATGCAGACAAGACAGATCGCATGTTCCTGGCTTACTTTAAACGATAAACCAATTAAAACTCTGACAGTGATAAAAATGATTTCAGCGTGATAAAAATTGTAACGTTGATGTATTGCATTCTGCTAAAGAAGCCATATTACATACGAAGCTGGCATGGACTGCCACTTTGCCACTTTAAGCACATGTGCAAAAATGTACAATTTAATTGGCAACACTGTTGTGGCCACAGTTATACCTGACAGCAGCGAACTAACTCACGCACACACACACACACACACACACACACACACAAATGTAGTGTGTTATATAATAACTATGCCCTCCCCATAGCCACACAGCCTTGTTGAGCCCCAATATGCCAAGCGTGTCTGTTCTATATATTCGCCACAATATGAATTAATTTTTGCACTTGTCAACTTGTTGACTCAGGCAATAAATGCAATTTGAATTGATACTGTAAATAAAATTCCACTTAAGTGCCGCACATAAAGCAAATTAAAGCAGGCAAGCCTAAGAGACCATAAAATCTCGAAACTGTTTGTGCTGCTCACAAAGCCAAGTAGCAGCCGCTCAAGAACTGCAGCAGAGCAAAGCAAAGCACAGCGAAGACGCTATGGAAGACGGCATGGCTACAATTGGAAATGTGCAAAGAGATTGCATATGAGTGGACAAACGAAGCAGCAGCCAATCATATCACAATGGGCCACGCCTGCACTTCGGCTGAGCAAACAGCCAACCCCTCAGATAGATACACATAAGTGCGCGCAGTGTGCCAGTAAGTGAAGTAAATAAGACGTGCAATGTAAATGAAATACTTGCACTGTTCACTTTTCGCTTCGACGATTGTTTTTGTTTTTTTCAGTCTTTATTAAGCTAAACGCTATGCGGTTTCTGTTACAAAAATATTTACAAAAAAAAAGGAATCACAACCAGACAGAGCAAAACAATACGAAAACAAATTGTCAACGCACAAATGATAACATTTTGACAGACGTCATATTTGCCAAACAATTTTTGATATTAGCTACCAAAAAGTCTAGACTTGTGAATTAAGTCAATAAAACGTAGCGCGCAGGCAAAAATAAACACTAAAACAAAAAACAAAACCGAAAAAAAAAACCAAAAGGTAGAAAATGGAATGAAGAGCGAAAAAACCATAAAAGATTAACCATATCGACGGTAACGGTAAACGTAAAGGCAATAGAACAAAAAGCATATAACATGAACTAAGCATAAACTAAATACCGAACGATGGCGCACAGTTGGCACGCAGCTCGGTGGGGACAGCTCGAGGGGACAGGGACAGAGAGAAAGCGACGCTTGACCAAACAGACAACGAGCCGAACAATGCAAACGAACGGATGAATGAATGTACGGATAAGTGCGGGCCGCCAAAGCGCGCAGGGCCGGGCAAAACGAATGAACAACTGAGCGAGTGAATAAATGAATAACTGACTGACTGAGTGAGTGAGTGAGTGAATGAGTGAGAGAATGAATGGTTGGGTGAAATACAGAAATGCTACAAAACAAAGGCAAAGGCAAAAGCAAAGTGGCGAAAGCAGGAAAAGCCACAAAACACACACAGAGCAAATCAAACCAAAGCATAAAAAAAACCAAACCAAACCAAACAAAACAAAAGACAAAAATAAAACACAAGCAGACTAAAAAGGCACAACAACAAGACGAAAAAAAAAATAAAACAAATCATATTAAAACAAGGCAATGCCAGGCAAAGACAAGGCAAGGCTAGGCAAGGCATGGTCAGGCCAAGCAAGGCGAAATCCGACAGGCAAGAGTGTCCATTCGGGGCGTTGCTGTCCAAAACACATTTTGTGAACAACGCGCTGCTGCCTGTGCTGGCCAATACGACAAGTGCTGCTGTATGTGTACTACGGGCGTACGGGTATACGGGTGTGTGTGGTGTGCATAGGAGTGTGTTCAAATAAAAACGCAACAAAGCGCAATCATCATTATCGTTAAAAGAGGCGCTTACACAGCTAGACAAATTGCCACTTTAGAGCACCACAACGTGGCGTATGAGCGATGTAGCCACGTAGGCCACGCTGGCCACGTTGGTCAACAGTCTGCGCCTTTGCCAGTCTGCCTTCAAGTGCTGTGCTTTTTTTTGCTCTACATGTGTGTGTGTGTGTGTGTGTGTGTGTGTTACGTCGACGACGAAAATGACCGTAAGCCAAATGCGCCAAAAGGGAGTAGCAACAACAACAACAAACACAACAACAAGAAGAAGAACAATCGCACACAAGCATATACATATACCCCTATAAAACAAAAATGGCGCGCAGCAAAGTATGCTACAAAAATATGAACAGACATTGGCGGCCAACACTCGTGCACACACAACAAGCGACCAGCAACGAGCAACGAGCAACAAGCTGAAAAGATAATCAAATCGTATACACTGATTTGGCTAACAGCTAGACTACAGCCACGGTCAACACCAACAACAAAGCGAAAAAAAAAAAAAAAACAAACGCATGCTAACAAAAAAAAAACAAAAAAAACAAACAACAACAAAATGAGGGCATTGTCTTTACTCAAATGGAAAGAACACAACACAACACAACGCAACGCAACTGAACGCATTCCTGTGTACATCTTTTGCATAAGCCAACAAGTTCAAGGCTCATCATGAAAATGAGCCATAAAAGAGAGCCACGTTAGGCGGCTTAATTATGCGTCGGACTATTGGACTAAAACCAGCCACTCCAAGGCGCAGCAGTATGCGACTTAGTAAATCTCTAAATAAGAGTAAATAACCCAAGCACAGAATTTTATGCTGCTGCTGATGCTGCTGCTGCTGCTCTTATGCACAACAGACTTGCTTTTTTTAATAAACAGCAAATAGCAAAATGAAAAAAAAAAAAACAAAAAGAAAAAGAGAATGGGAGCGGGAGCGGGAGCGGGATGCGTAAGAGGGAAATTAAAGTAAGTAAATGTACGGCAAGTTGACTCTCGGTGCTGTTGACGACGCCGCCGCTGCTGCGCTGACGCTCGTCGTGTTGTGGTCAGTGCCGCTTAATTTGCAATTGCTTAAACGCTATCAAAGGGATTCATTAATTTTGTGCCTTTTTCCACACTCGCATAATGGCATTACGGCATAACGGCACGTTGGCATTGTTTAGCCGTTCGCCTGCTTAGCTGTTGCCATGTTATTAGTTTGCTTTACTTTGGCTTTCGCTTTGGATTTGGCTCGCTGCGCCGGCCAACGGGCCACACGGGCCAGCAGCAATTATTGTTGCAATTAAAAAACCATTAGTACTCATTTTCATACAATGTCCGTGCAAGTAACATGCGCCATGTTTACACACAAACACACACACACACACACACTTGCACACTCGTACACTCGTACACATACATATGCACAAGTAAATCTACGCATGTACGTTCGTGCGTCGTGTGTGCGCGCCTTGGCAAATGTTATACGCATAGCCTTGATCCTGATTTACATTTGATTTTGCTTATTTTTTTTTTTTATCGTGCTGTCGTTTTTTATTCCCCTTTTTCTCTATTTTTTATTTATGTTTTTTTTTTTTTGATTATTTCTGTGTTGATATATTAGACCCGAGCACTCTGGCAAATCGTTGCGCCTTGTGTTTATTTAAATTCTATCTGACCTTAATTGACGCAATTTGTAGGCTATTTCTTAGAAATATTCCCATAAGCTGCACACCACACTTTGCATCTGACACACATCAGTTTTTTTCTTTTTGTGCTGCTAATTCTGACTTAGTGCCAAAATTACACATCTTTGGTAATCATGTTGCATAACTTTTTGTGCAAATATTTTTGTTACAAAAATTGTTTCATTTACAATTTCAAATATTTTGAGGCAAAAACTTTCCATCAAATCGTTTTTACAATTGACATGCCTGCTGTTTTTGTAACATTTTTGATTGGCATGCATGCAAGGATTTTAAATAATTTTTATACCTCTTGATTTTCCATTTTATTTATTATATTTCAATGCAAAAAGAGAAATTCATGTTAAACTAAGTAACAAGATAAAATGTAACTTATAGAATTTGCGCTTAACAACATAAATGGGTATTTATTGCATTGTTAAATATTTCTGCTAATAAACAAAAGAAATTTCTTGCGCGGAAAATGCAGCAGGAGCTTGTTTCCGACCTACGTAGAACTTATGCAATACCCCCCTAAAATTTATACTGTAATTTTATACTCTCAGTTTTACAAATATTATTGTTCAATAATTTTCTTAAAATATATTTAAGCTTTTATTTTTATTTGTTTTCTTTTTTTTTTTTTTTTTTTGATATTTATTGTTCATTAAGCGAAATTGTTCTGACAACTACTGAAGTATTATATTTTGGTAAGGTATATTGCAATATTCACTTGTTAACATTAAAAGTGAATTTCATATAACTAATGTGTGTTGTGCAAAAACAATTATTTGAAATGGTAACTAAGCTTTCATCCTTAGACAAAATATAAAAAGGCTAACGCCTTTCGATGCGTGGTTATTGGGCATGAGTTGTCTATTTTAAATAGTTGAAAGTTCACAGCATTTAAAAACTTTGAATCGAATGGAATTTTAAATGACATCTTCAAAAATATTATTTATATATTGAAAAAGCACTAACCGTCATACCATTTTACAGTTTTTATCAATTTGTGACGTCATGACTAGCGCTAACAAATAACTCTTACCTTTATATAATACTAAGTAGCATATCTATCCACAAATAAAACAAGACATCGCCTAATTTATTTACATAAAATTAATTAACTAACTATAATATAGTATACTATATCATTTCGCCCAACTAAAAGTGAAGCAGTTATTTAATTAATACACAGTCGCACTTCTTGAACTCAAACATCCAAAACGCTTTACACACCCAACTTAATTTGAGTTAAAGAAACTTCGAGATAAATATGGTTCATGTACTTTTTATAAGTTTTTTATAGAACAGGCTTAAGAAAATTTATATGAATATATTTTTAGTTCGCATGAATGCTTTCACTTCAGCACTCAGACTTTTCAGGCCCACATTTTTTCAATGTTTCAATTATATAAACTGAAATAAATTTTATTAAATATTAAGCGTATTTAACATTGTACTTAAACAATGAATACAGCAATACGGTAAAACGCAAAAGTCGAAGTAGATGTGATAAAGTTACGTATTGCTGTTTATCAAACTCAGCTGTTATCTCGGATGGCATGAGTTATCATTTTTATTCATTTTTTTTATATATGTATATAAAATGCTTTTTATGTTTTTGATATGCAAAGAACTTAAACGGCAACGTCGCCGGGGTGACACAGATTAAGTGAACGGATGTCTGAGGTGCAAGTGTTGAAGTTCGATGGTAGACTTCTGCTCAGTACTGGCAGAAGTAAATTTGAAACTCAGACAATTTATTATTATGGTTATGACAACATGTCGCTAATTGTTACAGTCTTATCTAGCAGTGCTGGCCCCAAAGTCATATTAAGATTAGTTAGCTGTCTGTTCATCGCCAAAC
>JBAMBQ010004772.1:0-11099 GCA_037044495.1 Stegana nigrithorax | reverse complement strand
ATTCTTCCGTCCGACTGCACTCTGGGTTTAAAAGCTGTATACAAAATAGTGACTCCATGACTATATAATGACAATAAAAAATCATGCCAATCATTAAAACAAACAAAAATGCCTACACCCTAAAATGAAGCTTCATAATACACTTACATATTTTAAAACATGTTGAATTTGAAGTATTTTAAACAACAGAACCAACTCAAAAGCAGACCGAGTTAAATAATTTGTGGTAGTGTTAACAAATTTTATGTTTAAAAGCGATTAAGCACAGAGTTGCTCTAGTAATGCAGCCGGAGTCTGCTTGATTTTAAACTTTAGCAGTCGTAGTAGTATTTATATTCAATTTAATTCAGTTTTAAATATAATACCAGTCTTATTTGGTTATGTTTACATTATTTACATATTCATCGCTTCTCCGCCTAAAGGTTAAGATATGGCTTCTATTACATTAAACACAACAAATAAAAATCTAACAGCAACATTGGACATTGAGAGTGAAATTGTTGCAACATCCAGCAGCAGCAAAAATGAGAATCTCCTAGTTTCCAGCAAAAATTACAATTTAAATGAATTAACGGAACAATTACTGCAAGTTAAACTAAGTGAAAGTAACACAGAATACTTTCAAATCGCGAAAAATGATACTCCAATTATAAATTTGGGCCCTCCAAGCGATGTAAGTACACAATCGTCATCAAAAGAAGCCAAAATACAGGGGCAAGATACAAAAATCGAATCATACTGTAAATAAAAGAAAATAAGAGATTAAATACTTTAAATTTTAAATGTCTGCAGTTACACAACTCTACTTCGGACTTGAATACAAATTCTAGACATGAAGACACATCGATTCTTGATTCCTTTGTGGTATCTCATTCAAATCAGAGCGAGAATGTGTCGACAGTTACCATACCAGAGACGGAGAGTGAATCAGGATCGGAATATGAAGACGATAGTGTGATTGTGATAAGTGATTCAGACGACAGTAAGTTTTGAGAATATATTTAACTTAAATTGGATTTTTAAAGCACGTTTTTGGCTTTACTGTAGATGACAGTAACATCTCTACAAAAAACACAAGCCAACCACTAGTACCAATTCAGCTGTGCTGTAACAAAGTGACTGAACTAAATGGAGCAGCTGAAAGTGCAGTTGACACAGGCAAAATGTTGATTGAATGTGATAATGCCAGCATTAACACCACGTCAGATTACTCAGCTATAAGCAATAATGCACTACATTCTGGCAATGCAGATGTAGTTGAAGATTTTGCCTCTTGTAAGTACAAGTAAATACAAATCTACGCTAAACTAATCTGCGATCAACTTTAATTAGTTCGCCGTAATATTGCCATAACGACAAATCAGGACTCAACGCCGCTGCGCGGTCATCGCGACACGACACACACAGAAAGCAGAAAAATTCAAAATACAAGTGAGGATTCTAGGGACGCCACCAGCGAAATCAATGGCAACATTGTAACCACTCGAGTTGGACGCGTTGTGCAAAAACGTATGCAACTAAGTTTTGACAGTGATGTCGGCGATGAAGATTATGTTCCAAGTAAAAATAACAGACGCACGCGGTTGCAGCAACAATTTGGACAGTACAGCGCCATTGAGCCGGATTCGTTAATCTACTTGGACCTAAGTAAAGATTTAATCGGAGATTATACGTTCGAGCCTGCCAATAACTTAGTGGATACCGGTAACTTATACTACTATATTGACAAAAACTGCATTTATTTCGTTAATTTCATTTATTTTTTGGGAATATATAGATAAAGAGTTCCTTCAGCGGCTGCAGAAAAATCTGAACACAGCTAATCGTAGACGTAAGCTATTTACACCTAGCTATATGGAGGATTACAGTGCGTGCGAAGACAACCTTTATGGGAACTCATCGCAAGCTAAAACAATTCCAACGAGCCCACCGGCAACTTCGTTTGCTACCAGAACTTCCAATGTTGCTATTACCGCCGTTAATGTTACTCCGCTTAAGCTCCCAGAGTTCCTCACTTTGGTGCACAAAAACTTGCAGATTATTAATGTTGATGCATTTGGGAGTACCCCACAAGCTGTGGCCCAGTTTAATCTCACAGATAGCATGCATACTTACAACAATTGTGTGTCTCACAAGTATGTTCATAAATATCTTATGCATTACGAGCATAAATATGACTTCATTAAATCACTTGACGGTTAGTTAGCCACTTAACATGCGGCATTAATTTTTTTTTTATTCTAAATGCGTTTTCGATTCTTTACTTTAATAGCCAACACGCCGCAATTTATGTCGCATCCGAAGGCGCTCTCCTACGCCAGCGATTTCGCATCGCCAAAGACGAAAAGGCAATTAGCAACCATACTCTATGACCTTTACAATCACAAAGTATTCAACTGCGCTTTGGATGCACGAGTTATTTGGAATAAAAAAACGACGAAGGCTAGTTATTGTTGCAATACAATGCACGAATCGCATGGCCGACAGTCAGCTATTGAACTAAGTGAAACACTGGTTGGCTCTGCTAAATACCTTAGCACCCTACTTATGCATGAAATGTGCCATGCCGCTGCCTGGCTTTTTAACAGTGAGTACGGACATGGCAATTTCTGCATACAGTGGCTATGCCGTGCAAAACAAATGCTTCCGGATTTGGCCATTAACATAAGCTACTGCGGTAGGCTGCCGCATGTCTACACATACTCCTGCACACTGTGCGCGGCCAGGTTAATGACTGATATACAGACTAATTTATTTTTTGAATTAAGTTTTGCATTTTTCGTAAACACAGGTCCCAAGGCAGCCTTTTGCTTAAAGCATTTGATCCAGAACATTTGCGTTGCGCTTATTGCCTCGGCGCAATTGTGGTGGAAACCTACCGCCACGACGCTAAGCAGGAACCTATATCGACATTACCATTTAAGGCCAAGCAAGCGCCAAGTGGTTTTGAGCGCTTTGTCGTGGCTAACTATATGTATGTGGCCAATGACGGCCCAACAATAAAAACACACTCAACTGTTATGCGGATACTTAACGAACAATATGCACTAGAATGCAAAGATGCAAATACGTAGCATAATGTTCTATATTTGGCTTAACAAAGGTTAACTTTACCAAAACCTATTTTGTGTGCCTGCAATAAATTAGCTTAAGACTGCCATTTAATTGTGATTGCTTGCAATGAATTTAATAAAAAATGAATAATATTAGTTCCGCTTTGTAATCTCAGCACTAATAGAAAATCTCGCACGGCTTATTAAACGGTCTTCAACGGTTCACGAAATCATCCCTTTGCTGCGTTTGAAGGCTGCTCCCGCTTTACGATTGTGGTTGGCACGGGAGGATTTGTTTGCTTCCTTTTTAGTACGACTGCGCAGTGTCTCCTTGCTTTGGCCTTGTCCCTTTGTCGTGCCCACAACGGCTTCGGCCTGCACTGTCGCCTTTGTGTTGTTACCCCATTTGGATTGTAGACGCGCCGCGTAGCGTGCTCGCACCACCTCTGGGTTCTCACAGAAATCTTTATTATTGTTCCTGTTTTTATTGTTGTAACCATCAGTGACATTGGTGCTATTGTCATCGTCGACATTTTCTGACGTGTCTTCATCATCGCTACTCTCATCTACAACCTTATTGAAAGGTTGTTTGGCATGACCATCGAATAAAGCGTCATAGCTGTCGTCATATTCATCATCATATTCGCGACCATTAGCTCGATGTGCATCATCCAGTTCATCGTCATTATCCTCGACTAGCGCATATTGCTGATAGCGTGCCTTGAGCTCCTTTACATGTTGCTTATCATCTAATAGTTGTTCCACATTAGCGGCAGCGCCCGGAAACCCTTTGCCTCGTTTTATTATGCATTTGGGTTGATCTTGCGTCATTACATCGAAGGCGTCACCATCGTAGACATTTAAGTGGCGCACTCCCGTCTCTCGATAGATTTTATCTTGCGGATCTAACGGTATATACACCTCACTACGATCACTATTCGCCAAATCTGGTGGTAAGTTTTCATCAAAAATAGCAGCTATCGCCTGTTCACTGTTGTCATAACGCGTAAGGAGTCGCCGCACAAAACCAGTGCCCAGATCAGGCAACACATCCAATACAGCAATAATTTTGGAATCAAGATCACTTTCCGATTGCGGCATAGTTTGAACCGCAACTGCGGATGTTTTTGGCGTATTATATGGAGCAATTGCCACGTCGTTGTCATATACATAATCGTCGACAGCGTCGTCTTCTTCGCTGTCGTCGGAACTCAAACTGCTCGCTGTAATCGGTTCTTGATTTAAGGCTTGCGCCAGATAGTCACCAACTGTGCCCGCTTTATCCTCACTCAGAGCTTTCTTGTAGCCATTTACGACGAATGCGATTTTCTGCTCTTTTCTAAGGATGACAGTTGTATAACTTACGAAATGAATGGCACACTACTGCCTCATGAAACTTACAATTGCTCGCAGCCATGTTGCAATATCTCCATATCAAATTCCACGGGATACTGCCGCTGATAGTCCACGACGAAAGTTTGTGCCGACAAACATTCAGTCAGCAGCTCGACCAGTTTATACGCAGTGGCTGGCGTTGCAGTCGGCAATGCGCTCTCCTCCACATAATAATTTGCAATTGTACGGAATGCATTTACATACTGTTGTCTAGCCTCATTAAGCCATAGCAGTGCATCCGCACTGACATTCACCATGTAGATGTATTTGTACAGCGCTGGCAGCGTATTGTCGTAAAAGTTGACGATGCTGAGATTGCCTAAATTAGCACAGTATTGACAAACATGTAAAACACACAGCTCCACTCACCTTTGCGGCAATTTGAGTTGCTCACACACGCTCAGTACTTGTGGACAGACCTCTAGCAAAACACACAACGTATACGCGCAGTCGAGTGTGTAGAGGACTACGTCATCATAGGGCGTTTGGGCGCCGACTTCAATGACAGCGCCGCCACCAGCACCCTCACAACCTTCGTTATCCACCTGTGTTTGTATGCTCGCAAAGGCCTGCTCGAAATAGGCCAAGCCGTCTTTTATATCCCGTAAGTAGTTTGCCTGAACGCTAAACAATGAACTGAACAACTGCTTCAGCACGCTGATATTGTGCGCATCGTTGTTGCCCAATGCTATTACAAGATCGAAAATCATTGGTACCGTTATCAAATAATTCGCATAAAGCAAGTCGCCATGATTGCTCGCGCTCAGCCAGTCTTCGGGCGATTCACGCTGTGTTAAAAGACGGCAAATAACGCGCACTACCAGCAGCAACAGTTTTTCGTATTGTTTCAGAGCCTGTGTTGCAGCATCATCATCCGACGGTGGTGTGGGTATGCGGTAGAAGGGCGTTGCGTGTTGCAGAAACGTTACAACGACGTTTATTGCATGCGGTTGATATACCATAGTCGACCAGAATCTGTAATTGTCATATTAAGTGTGAGGCATTTGCAAGTTAACAGCGCAGTTGTGCTTACACGTGATGACGCATGTTGAGTAGCATCTGCACTTCGCGTTCACATTTCATCGCTTTGAATTGCCACTCTGCCAGTGCTGCATCGGTTTTCATTTGGCCGTATGTGGTTAAGAGACATATATATTCACCATCATTCGAATTGATCTGCGTCGGCGGCTGCGCCCAGTGCATGTGCTTTATTTATATTTATAGATATTATTATTTACTTCAAAATCAATGGTACTGGGGTGCTCACCAGTGCCGGAAGCAGTCTATGGACTCCATCAGGATCTTGCACTTTTAGTTGCAATTCGTTAAGTGGTAATTGTTTTGTATTTGCATATTCCGATTTCACTTGAACCATGCTCATGCCAAGCGAGATTGTTGTTAGTCCCCCTAAAAAATAAATTTCGAGGATTTTAAGTTAGTCTAACAACCAGCCAACTGCATTCAATTCAATTCAATATTTACTACTTGTGACGGGTTTCGTCCTGAAATTCTCAAAGATATTTTCTGTAAGAGCAAATGAGAAACTTCACAATAAATGAGAAAAAGCGAGAAATAGATTGAAAGTCACAAATTTCCTAAAATACATTGACAACAGCTCACACCGACACTTTACGTATGAAAAACAGCTGACATAGTGCAAGTGCTTGAATAATTTCAACTTGTCTGTCTTACGCAAAAACAACATGTATGTATATTAAAAATGCTAAGATGATATTGTCAGAGAGCGAGCGCAATATTTTAACAAGTTTATTACATTATGACATATGAATATAGATTTACACATTTTAAATTAAATTTTCAACGTTCTTTAGTGCTGTGTAATTTTAAAGAAAAAGACTTAAGTACGTGCAACTCTGCGCTGTGAATTTGAATTTTCAAAACTGCACCGTTTGTTGTTTTTTATACTTCTCTTTATTTGCCAACAGTCATATTAAGAATAAAATCAAATTGAGTGCATTCAAAATGGCATATGAGACATTCAATCCAAAATTGAAGGAATAATTGACATTAAAATAAATATGAGTAAATATGAATAATGGATTTTCGACCATGAATGTATGCTTTCGAAACTACCTCTAGATCATATGTTGACTTGTCCTTCACACATGTGCGCTGAAAACTATCAATGTTATATTGAAAGCAGGAGCTTTTCACTGTGAAAGTGTCATAGTTGAAATGTGTTTATTTCACATTCAACACGGCATGCGTGTAATCAGCTGTGCCTATTAGAAGAAGCAGCTGCTGGCAGTCAGCGCTGATCGCATGCCGACTGTTGTTTAATATTATTTAATACTGCTAGCCGAAAATTTTAAAATCGTAGAACGAAAACGTTTTGAATAAAAGAAAAAAAGCAAAATGGCCAAAACCACCGAAACTGTCGCGCTCGATCAATTAGATAAGGAGCAAATGAAAACGGTAAAACCACCACACGCGTAGCGCCAAACTTAAAACAGTATGCTGATCTTTCGTTTAGTTCTCAGATTTCTTGTTGTCTTATAATAAGCTGTCGGAGATGTGCTTTATAGATTGTGTGCGTGATTTCACATCGCGCGATGTTAAAGACTCTGAGGTAATCTAAATCTAAACCACAGTGCAAATCAACAATACTAATGTCATTCATTGCGTCTACATTTCATTCATAGGAAAAATGTTCGCTGAATTGCATGGAGAAATACCTGAAGATGAACCAAAGAGTTTCACAACGTTTTCAAGAGTTCCAAATGATCGCTAATGAAAATGCTCTCGCAATGGCCCAGAAGACTGGCAAGCAATAGATACACTTTCCAATAAGCACAGCCAATATTTTTCATGCCCTGCCTACACTACTTAGCGCGCAACTTTTATTAGTTTAGTCAAGTACAATTTTAAAAATTGCATTTTAATGTTGCTGATATAAAGGATATTTCAAATAAGAAAAACAACGTTAAAAGTTTTGCATTGTAGCTACATTTTAATTGTCTGGATGTGTAGAACTGTAGAGATCGTGAGCTTTAGCATTTATACAAATAAATTGTAGGCGTATAGGTATATAGCCAGTTATTAGTTGCTATGCTTTGAGCAGTACACGTTACAGTTTGGTAAACCATGCGAGGCCAAACTTGGGTGTCGCAAACGCAGCCTCTAAACGCGCGAAAAACTTACAATTGGTTTTGCTTCGTGTTTTTTCTTTTCTTTACTATGTTTGAGCCTCATGTAAAGAAATGAAAACCAATCGAACTTAGTTACTATGCCGCCTTAGTGTGCTAGTTACAAATAATCGTCATTAACATTAACTTATATAATATTCAGAAGTTATAATTGATATTCATTTGGCGTTTAAACATCAATCACATTGTAAAGTAAAAATATATATAATATTAACCAACTAAGCTAAACGTGCTTGGCGTTCTAGTGGCTTGTGCCGCCACCTTCCGATGGGAACCCTTCGGCTTCGCTTATCAATGCAAATTCTAAAATAACGCGGCCTTCCTTGTATCTGTTAAAAGAAAAAAGATAAGCATGAAGTTCCGTGTATCGTAGGGTGTGCTTACTTCTGTGAATCCTCTGTGGCGTATTCGTACATCCAGCCCAGTTTGGCATTACAATTTTTGCACATGACGTCGCGAACCATATGGCGTCCAGTTAGCATGACCCGTTCCTGTACATTGCTGAAGTTCAGATTAACGACTCGCTTGAACAGATAAGCACGGCCTTAGTATAACATAAATAATTTATAAAATACATTAAAAATGGTAATATTACTCTTGGCTAAACCCACTGAAACTGGGTGATTTTGTCTGTATACTCACCCGTTGCGCCTGTAAATCTGGTGCTGATCAGTTGATTGCGATTTGTTAGGTTCGTTTGGCATTGTGCGCAGTTGAACAACTTAACGCCGCCAAGATGTTCCAGAAATATGCGACCCATAATATCGAAATTGTTATTGGTTTTACTGTTATTGTTGATGTAAGATTTCCTTTGTCTTAATGCAGCCTTATATCTATTTTGATTCTTGTAATTCTATACGTTTTTTTTTCTTTTTGTATCAGCAACGCAATTTATGACTATTCGCGTGTAAAGCACAATTCTAAGTTGCTATAATGTTTAGTACTTCATTTGTTGATCTCTAGTGCACTTAAATGCGAATTATAACAAGGATTTTAATGCGAAAATGCCAATTTCACGAACTTGGAACAAATCGCAAGCAAATAATTAGTTACTTGTTAGAACTCGTGAAAACACTTTGCAAAAACTTTAATTATTCATTTACATTTTACTCTTATGTCTGCAGCGTAGATGCATGTTCCAGACCACTGTGGTCTGAATGCACAGTTCCCAGCGATCATGTGTTCGCGTAAAATGTATGCCAAAAAAAAGCTTTGTTTAATATACAGTAACAATAAAACGGTTCCGTATGCACCGGCGAACTGAAACCGACCGATCTTCTCGTTCTGGTTCGTTTTCAATGCATGACGAAATGTGGAAAAAATTGTTTGAACTGTCAAATCTTATGGAATGCGAAATTCTAATTGTTGAGCTTACAACATTTACTAGTAGTGAGTTGGCCCATGTAAGACGTCAGCTGTGTGTCACATGTGCAGTGTTGGTGTGAGCTGTATCTCTGTATTTTGTAATTTCGAGCTATTTTCGAAGTAGCGAAGTAAAGAAGAAGACTAGTGGAATTGAAGTATCTCCACATTTTAGGGGGTTTAACACAAATGCAGCAACTTTAGAGTTTGACTTTAAGTCATTAGCAATAGGCAATTTTATTATCATTATTCAACGTAAATTTGTCAAATTGTAGGTATTGAATAAAATATTAGTAAAACAATTGTTTACTTTAATTTAATGTACTGGTTAAGCAATGCCGATTGCAAAGTATTGCAGTTTGTTGAATATGCAGACAGACCATACGAATCTCATGATGTCGTTATTATATTATTGTATTTTTTTTAACATTATTTAGTCCCGAACATATTCAGCCTGTCAAATTAGAATTTGACATTTTCATATGATTTGACAGTTCGGGCAACTTTTTCCACATTTCCCTCCTAAAAATGGCGATTTTCGAGCCAGCGAAGTAAAGAAGAAGCTAGTGGAATGTCGTACATACGAAACGAACGCACACGAATTTAGTTCATTTCCAATCGTCAAAGTAGTCGGAGTCGTGGTCGTGGCGGAGTTTTTTTTTCTGTGTGCGTGCAAAACTAAAATAATTTTTTTTTTTGTTTGGAAATTTATGAAACAAAAAGTGTACATCGACTGCGTGCATAAAAAATTCAAAGTGTATGTTGGATTGTAACTAAAGTCCTGCTGTTTAATGGTTATTATTGTTTTTTTTTTCTTATTTGTTATACAAAACATGAAAACTTCTCTAAAATAAGTGCAAACAAGCTCGATACAACACAAAACAACAACAACTGTGGAACTTGCACAAAACATAGAATGTTGTGTGTGCGTGCGTGCCTTGCCATGTAAGAAAGAAGAATGAAATAAAGAAACAGCAAAGAAAACATAAAACAGCAAAGCAAAGTAAAATTGGAAGTAACAAATAAAAAAAGTGAATACCAATTAAAAATATATAAACTTAAACATACTTTAAAACAACAAACCAAACTAAACAACAAAGAGAACAAAAAGGAGAAAAGAAACCGACTAAGATATTATTACCCAGAAGAAGACGAACGTTAAAACGTAAAACGTAGCAGTGAGTTTAAAGTGAGCCAGTACACACACAGTTGAATTGATTTCAACTGAGCAAAATATGACGATGTGATTTTTTGTGATTGTTTGTCTCCTCAAAAAAAAGAAAACAAAAAAAAAAATAGCAACAATTGATCAGAGTTGTCATAGTGAATTTCTTAAGCCCCGTCCCTATTAGCTTAGTGTTTTTGTGGGGACGGACCTTAAAATGAGGGACTCGTTATTTAAAGGCTCCCTACTAATAAGAGTACACACTTAAAGTAAGAGGAATTCGACGAAAATCATGCTATAGCACTGGTACTCGCACAATGGAACTGTCCTAACCAGTTTTATGCAAGTAGAATTTAATACGCATTGTGTGTTTGGTAGTTTGGTAGAGAAATGCAATACGTCGTCAAAAAGTATATTTTTATAAAATTATATTTTGTGGCGCGAGACCATAGTGATTGCGGGTCCAACAGTCCGATATTGTTTCTGCATCGTACATATGAGCATGCATGTGTGTGTGGCGAATCGGGCAAATTTTCGTCGTGTGTGTGTCGGAAGCGAGATATTTCGCAAAGTTAAATAACTGTTAGTATTTGATAGTAGTACTACCACTAACAATAACAACGACTACTTGTGCGTTTGCGTGACTCTCTTTTTTCTGCATTCTTGTGCTTCAGCTGTGGCGAGAAGTTTTTCACACAAAAACAAATAACTCTATTTTGCAAATGGATTTCATGTATTTGCATATACAATTATTGTAAATAAGTAATTTCGAGCAATTCGATAAGGACGTTAAGCGTTGTCAGAAGAGAGAAGCTCTAATCAGGCACTGTGTGTTAATGAGAAACAACAGTTTTGGTCTGTGCAAACTCTATACGTTGTCAATATCACTAAAACCAGTACTGAACAACGTAAAACCGTCTTTGTTTATTCTCACGTGAGATTCGCATAGTACGCTCG
>JBAMBQ010004771.1:0-49817 GCA_037044495.1 Stegana nigrithorax | reverse complement strand
AATTGTCACAACAAGCGAGCGCATGCACTGCGAACACAAACGTTCGAGCGCGCGTAATATGAGCCGCTTTTGTACATATAATTGCACTTGAGATCGTTCCTTCTCTCTTCCACTTTTGTAGCTGTTGTACATAACAGCATAAGAACTTAAGCTAAGATACATACATGTTAGTTTTAAGAAGACATTATCGTTTGGACATTTCAAAGAAGAACATGCTTCTTTGCAAAAGATTAAAAACTTAAAATAAAGCATACAAAATTATAAACACTATACAACCGACTTTTTAAAATCTACAATGCTGCAGCATACTTGCATATATACCTGCTGAAAATTTTTACAATACAGTGCAGGAATAGTAGAAGAGACTCATATGAGGCTCATATGCAAGTTCCAAATACGTATGCAATATGCAAACCAAAATATTTTCATAAGAGCCTAAGGCAAATCAATAATGTTCACATATGCAGTTGCAGGAAATTAAAGTGCTGCCATGACCAACAGCCAACGTCATTTGGCGCTTAGCTGTAGGGTATGAAAACTTGCTTGCAGCGGCCACAAAAACTTGAACTATTTTTGACACATATTCGGTTTTGTTTTTATTTTCATTTTCATTTTTTTGTTTTATTCATTGAGTGTGCGTCATGTCACATAGCAGTGCACACAGCGGCACGACACAGACAGGCAGCAGGCGGCACATGTTTCCGCGGAGAATTTCACGCCTTTTATTTGCTAGCTACCTTTTTTTTTTGTTTTGTTTTGTAGTTTTCATTTACAAATGCAGGTCAGCTGCAAAGCAAACTACCGCAGGCACATATAAATCGAAACAAAATGACGCAAAAGACAAAAAAAAAAGAAATAAAAAATAGTGGCAAGGAAATAAAAAAAAAAAAAACAAGTTAACAACGCCCACGAAAAAACTGCAGTTAAGGCGCTTTTCACTTTCATTTAGCAGCAGGCGTGTCTGCTGCAACACACATTCGTACAGTGAGCACACATTATGCGAATAATGTTAATAATAATATTAATGGCGAGCAACAGAGTCGGAGCAATAAATACGTAATTAAATGCCTGAATTATAAACAGAAGTGTGCACACATGCGGCCAAGTTGAAACGCAGAAGTCGCGTACAAATGTGCTTAATGGCCACCGCAAAATAATATAATGGTACCCCGTGCGATTGCATTCGCAGGCCATCGGCAGTAATTAATGCTTAATTATACACATTAAAAGCCAAAATTGGCTTTTACCCGACACGAATTTAATGAAACGTTATAAATGCGTGCACACGTACGTGCTCGTGTGATATATGGAATTGTTCAGGCGAAAGTTAAAACAACACACACAGAGAGAGAGGGAGAGACAGAGAGGTATACAATGACATTGCGCATACGCAACGTTGCGCATAGTTCACTTGCATTAAATTATTGTATATACGCATGCTGCAAATGCGTAACATTAGAAATCGAAATCACATTAATTAAATGAAATTGTATATAAAATAAAATAATAAGCTTAAATGAAACACATTTAACAGTGAAAACACATTCATGCAACGTTGTGCCTATTAGTCAGCAAACGACAGCAGCAACAGCAGCAGCAGCAGCTACAATGCGAATTAATCAGCAGCAAGCGTTAAATTTCTTGGCGCATTGCCAGCAGGCAAATGAGAAGCAAGACAGAAAAAATAGCAAAAAAAAAACAAACAAACATTAATAGCTGACAAAATTTGTGCGCTTGGCAACGCAAGAGACCGCAACGTACGCAAGGCAAAGTAAAACATAGCCGGCAGCTGGCAACGTGCGTGCCTCTCTGTCTTTTTGTCACGGCATTCTGATTGCGTATACGTGGCGTATGTCCAGGTGAGCCAATGTTTAAACCATTGCGTCGACGTTAATTAAAAACGAAAAATGCAGTTAAGCGTTAAATGGCACACACACACACACACACACACATGTATATATATGCCAACATGTGCATGTGTACCATGGCATAATGACACTACACCACAAGTTTTTACTGTTGCCATTTTGCCATAAGGTTTTCACATGCAGCACCGCAATTTTGCTGTTCAATGCTTTAAGCAGCCATTAAATTTTGCGGCTGACTGTACGCATATTTGCATTAATTGCATGGCTCATGTTTAGATTAAATGTTTACACCTGCATACACTCATTTAGGGTCAACGAAATGTCAACTCTCTTGCAACGATGGGGTGAAATTATAATTTTATAGCCATGTAAGCTTACATTTGAAAACGTGTGTAAGTAGCTTAAGTAAAAGTCATAGTGCAATATTATTTGTTGATTTCATACCTTGCTAGGTATAGCTACAACGAAAATTAACCAAAATTTAATACACAAACGTCTAAGGTTACTTTAGTTGATGTTAATATATAACTAATAAAAACTTTTGCAAAAAACTAGCAGCAACTAATAAGCACAATTTTATTTGAAAAATTGGTGGTAATTTTGCATAACAGACAATTGTGCCTGCAAGCTTTCATCAGACAGTATAAATCGCCTTTTAAGACAATATTGCTAATTTACGTAAATAATTTCATAACTCACAAAACGCAATTTTGATGACGAATTATTCGCTGTAAAATGCTACTTATTACATCAAAATTTCATATTAATGTCTTATTTACTCTCTTCTAGAGTAGAGCATATGCCGTTACTTTTTCTGCAATCTGTAAATGAATTAAAAACTTTAAACGACTTTTCTGAGGAATCGCGTTTTTCGAGTTATGACAGTCTTTTAGTAAATGAGCGATATGTAAAATATAACATAAGCCAAAAAGCATAATTTATGCCTGCTGTGTCATAAAATAAATTAAAAATTTTTATAATATTTTTAAATGAAAATTAAGCTAAGCCAACGCCAGCATTTAGCAAATATTTGCAATATTTGTTGCTTAGTGTGGAATTTTGAATATATATAAATTAAAATATTTCCTATTAGTACATTTTTAATTACGTCATATAAATTTAATTATTTTTTTTTTTTTACTTAACATATTTTTAATGCAGCATTTGCATATTTTCGCTTGTGATTTTAGAGTATAATATAAATAAATTCCCGGCATTTTAAATGTGTTAAATAAATATACAGAAATCTCATTTTAAAGCACTTTTCAACATTTATTTTCCACTGAAAATAAATAATAAAATTATTTTCAGCAACACGCGTATGACTTTTAGCAAGAAAATTCGCGTTAATAGTGCATAATAAATTAAAATTTAAATAAACAAAAAGTTAAGCTAAAATCCATTGGCCTTAAAAACATATTATGATCAACAAAATAAAACTGTCTACATATGTTTTCACTTGAAATTTGTTTTTTTTTTTCACATGAAATTTGCGGCATGCATTGACCCCTAAGCGAATATTGCGTGCTTATGAGAAATATTCAAAGTATGCATGTGTAAGCACAGCAAAAATTTTTATTAACAATTAAAAGCGGAAATACAAAAGCAATAGCATTTTAAACTCATTAAGAGCCGAACAGACATGCATGTCAGTTTTATAATTTGACAAACGTTGCCTGTTCATAGTATCTTGTTTGGTTTTTTTTTTTTTCTTTTTTGTTTATTTGTTTATTTTTATTTTTTTTATTATATTCTGGGAATTTGGCGTTTTCACGCTACGCTGCAGCATTTTCATTTTATATTTTTAACCGGCATTCATGTGGCTTTTTTCAATTTTGTCAGCGTAATTTGAGCATTTTCCACGAAACGCAGGTAAACCGAAAATTTATGTCAAACTTAATTAGTTTGTTTTTAGCACAGCGTACAGGTAAATATTTGCTACGCTCTGCAGGCTTATGTACACATACATCATGTGCATACATGTAAAGGCATTTAGACATGGTATATGTTGAGTCACAGTGGCTGCAGCTATGCCATTAGCTATAGACATGCTAAAGCAGACACGGCATTGCGCACATGCACGCATACTTCAGCTGTCACTTGCCGTGCAAGGGCTTTTAATTTTATTTATTTGTTAGGCAATTTTATTAGTGTAATTAATTGAAAAAAAATCAAAATAAAATGAAATAAAATATAATAGAAACAGAATAGCAGCAAAAGCCATGGCAGCTACAGTGAATATCAATAAACACAGGCAACATGACATGCAAATATAATGTAATAATGCCGCATGGCGTATACGTGTTATTTTCAAATTTAATTCAATTAAAACGAAACAACATGCTAAATTATTTGAATTAATTAATATATATATATGCCATATACACTGCATTGTGCACACACATTAGCCTTCATTAGTTGTTTTAGCTGCGGCGTATACATAATATTAAATGTTTAATTTGTGCTTACATATGCGCGCATAGACTGCAATAATATGCCATGGTGAATTTTTGCCAATTTCGTTGCGCATATGTAGCAACAAAGCAACTAAATGCAAATAGCTGCAGCCATAATGCCAAATAGTTGTCATAGACAGCAACAACTCGCGCAGTAATGCACAAAAACTGTCACATAGTTGTCAAAGCAAGGCAACATGAAAAACAAATATGCAGAGCAAAAAATATAACAAAAAAAAAAAAAAAAAGAACATAGAAAATGAAAATGAAAAAAAAAGGAAATCGCGTTGGTGTCGTGTTAAGCTAAACGACACAAAAATAGCGCAAGGCGAACGTGAAAGTAACAAACGTTGTAATAATAATGCCCATACATGCCGCGTATGCCCCCATATGCATGCAACGAAAATGTTCAAATTGCACAGGCAAAAGTCATTGAAATTTGGCGAAAAATCAGTCAGTGGAGCAGGCGGAGTGCATGCATGAAAATATGTTACCATTTGCAGCAATGCGCACTGCTAATAGTAATTTCTGTCATATTTTCGTGCTCTACGCCAAAAGTCGCCTCAACACGACACGACTCTACTCTACTCGACTCGACTCGAGTTGAGTTGCTGTGTATATAGTTGAGTCGTGTCATGTAGTCTGTGTGTGTTTCGTCATATGCGCACAAGACAAGCATTGGCATTGGCACAGCAGGCACACACACACACAAACACACACATGTAGGCAGCAGCAGGTTGGGGCGGCCTGGTAGACATGGCGAACATGGTGTACAAATTGCAGAATGTATGCCAAAGCTGATGAGCACTGCAACGCTGACGTTGCAGACGACGTTGGTGCTGACGATGACGATGACGCTGAAGATGGCAATGACGATAATGACGTCGTTGATCATGTTGATAATGAAGTTGTTGTTGATAGAATGTCAAACTGATGACGTTTCTTTCCGTCGTGTTAACCCAGTTTTCGTTTGCGGCTAACCATTATTGTGCAGCAACATACTTTTGTGTGTCAGTGTGCTGCTTTCTACTTTTGCTCTAGCATTATTTTTCCCGTATTTTTCTTTTTGTTGAGCAATAGACTGCTCTGCATGACAGCATAAGGCAGTCTGTCAGTCACTCAGTCAGTTCATCTCTTAGTTTTACTTGCTGACGCCATGCACATGCATATGGGTGTGTCAGACATTTTTGTGGGCATGGGTGTGGATGTGGGCGTGCTGGTGCATATATCTCTGTATGCACATGCTGCACATGAAAATATAATTTACCACATTATTTTAAAAGCAAGAGCAAAATTTCGTTATATAAGCGATTATGTCTTTGACTCAGCCAGCAACGAGATTTTATTTAATGCATGTGAAAACAAGAAAAGGAAAATGGATACCAGCAAAAGAAAAATATGCGAAAAATATGTCATAATGAAATTTATCGCATGCACTTTGACATCAAAGTGAAGCGTTAAATGCAGCACGGAGCAACTTGGCGAACTTACATAACGCGCAGCAAGTTGAAAAAAATGACTAACGGTGCATTAGCGACTAACCTAGAACTGCACTTAAATTCAGCGCAGAAATATTCAATTTTATAGTTTCTGCAATTTTCAACTGCTAAAACTTCCTGCAATTATTATTTTTATACGTTGAAAACATGCAAAACTGAAAGTTGATTGCAGTGAAGACAAATGTGAAGCTGTTTTTATGGCATATGCGGTTGGGCTATAAAGTCTAGTTCTTATAGACAGACTTTTGGAAATTGCATTAGTCAATAATTCATTTTTTTTGCCACTAGAGCCAAAAAAGGGTAGTGCATATAGTTTTTGACTGTATATCAATATAAACACCAAACTTCACTACGACAGTAAAAAATATGAACTCAAAGAAACCTGAACCTTTTTTACATATATTGTGTATAATTTTTTTGTATTTTTTTTTTTTTTCACTTCTTTGCAATATAGGTATGTATAAAAGCAAAAAAAAAAAACAAATTTCGTCACACTTAACGCTAAAAAAATATGTTTCATTTATTTAACATTTATTTATTTAGGTTTGTTTATTTAAATTTTTGTATTCTGTTTGCAGGCAAAGTTTTCAATCAAAATAAATTTTATTATTTATTCGTTTGTTGACTTCGACGAGCGCAATTATATTATACTCTTTTATTTATTTTTATTTTTTTTATTTGCGTTCTGCTTGCCTTTTATATTTTTGCGTTACTCATAAATTTTTTCTTTCTATAAGCAATTGACATAAAAACACGGCACAAATAAATAAGCATAAAAACATACTTGTATGACAGCAATTAATAAATCGTTGACAGATCTAACTTGCCATAAGGTAGGTCATGTGCGTCAAATACTGACGCTAAAAATTTAAAAAAAATTTATAAAATAAAATCTGCTGTTTATTGTTTGCAAACCTGCAAAGTGACCCTGTAGCTGTTGTTTATTAGCTGATTTGATGATCTATAAAAAGATTAATTGCTTTTTTGGCGCAAGAGCGGCAGCACTGAAAATATTCTTGTGTTATGCAATAAATAAGTAATTGGCATATGAACAAATAGATGCGTCAGTCTATTGGCAAAAGCAGCTGGCTGCCAGAGAATTCTAATTTATGCGAAATCATATACTAAACTTGCGCAGGTTTAACTTTTATTGTGAGCATTGTGAGCTCCATAAATGTGCTAAGAAATTTAAATAAAAAGTTTTGCTAATGCGCATTTAAGCAACTAAACAAAAACAGCCCTTTAACGGCTTTACAATGCTGTGCTGTGCCGTGTTAAGACGCTGGCATTTCGTCAAATATTCAACAGCTTTGTCAAAGACTTACTAAACTGTAACAGCTTTACGCGGCACCAAGCATAAGAAACACACACTGGCTGCAGCTTTTGTCTACGAAACGCAACAAAAGTCAGTTTTCGCTTTAAAGCAGCGACTTAGGAAAGATTTGAGTTGCACACAATACACACACACACACACACATACATACGCACACATGCAAAAAGTCACCCTATATGCTGTCGATGTGCATAGCTAAGCAGCGCACATCAGTCAAGTGAACTTAAGCTGGACTTAAAACATATTTAGTCAGGCTTAGCATAGTAAAGACATACAGCCGCTGGGCAATGCGGCGTATACGTAATACAGGCAATTAGTGTGTCTCAGAGACAACAACGCAAACGTCGAGAGCAAGTTTGGCGATATGGCATTAACAAGGCATTAATATGCCACATTTGACGCCATTTATTCGTGCCGGGCCGTCGACAACAGACTACAAAAGGCTTACAGCGCAAATGGGCAATGACTGTCCAAGCAGGAGGGTTGCTCAGCACTCCAGCATGGACTATAAGAATACGCACTAACGCACACACACAGACAAAGTCATAGAAGCTTAGGCCTATGAGAATCGTCAACAGCATTGTCGTCATCATTGTTGCTTATCATGCTATGCACAGAATTGCTCTAAAATGTGTCAAAGTTGCCAGGAGTGGGGGGGGGGGTCTGCTGCCTGAAGCAAATTCTTGACTGGGATTTATTGTACGCGTATTTGTCTATTATAGCAATCTTTTATTATTGTGCCTTGCGTCGATTGTCCATTGTAGGCGCGCACACGGAGCAACTTTATTTTGCACTTGTCTGATGCTGGCCAAGCCAATTATAGCTCAACCTAAGGCCATATAAAACGAAAACGACAACAAATAACAAGAAATGACAAACAAATGTTAGTTTTTATGCTCACTGCTGTATGTGGCTATCCCACCCCCGCCTCTTTCACTCTCCGTCTCCCTCTCTCTCTGTGTCGCTCTGCTTGTGTTTGTGTAGGGTTTGCCGTCATTGTTTGTAACCTTTTCTATTTTGTAGTGCTTGTTGTGGTATTTGTTCTTGTTGTTGTTGTTGTTGTTATTATTATCGTTGTTGTCTATAGTGCACTAAAACTATGTCAAGCTACAAACGAAACACACACACACACACACACACACACAGAGACACACACAAGCAATGCAATACACTTAGCTGCGCAACAATAAGGACCGAGCTTTGTGCCAACGACCAAAAGTAAAACAATAGCAACATGGCAGCATGGCACAAGCCACAAGGATCTGCTCCAGCGCTGATAGATGACTGACATGATTGACAATCGACGCACAATAAAAAATAGAAAAAAAAAATAGAAGCAACAGAAAACAAAGCAAAACAAATACGATAAGCGCTTGAGCGTATTACAAAAGCCAAGCAGCAGTGCCGGTGTATGTGGGTGTATGTGTGTGTGTGTGTGTCTGTGTGTGTGCTTGCATTGCATGCAGCCATGCCTGAGTGCTTGACAAATACAAAATGCAACAATATTATGCATATGCACACCTGACGCATACAACAGCAAACAGCAAAAATAACAAAAGATCACCACATGCATACACACTCACACACAAACACCCCAACACATACTCACACACGTATGTGCTATGTTTTACACTTCAACGTCATGTCAACGTAAGCGAACTCGCGCTTAAAATTGATGTGCGCATCCCTGCTATGCGAGTGCAGCGCCTTTGTTATCCTTGAATTTTGATTGATTTCTACAATTCATGTTTTATGCCACAATTTCGCTTTTATTTTTCTTGTTTTTTTTTCTGTTTTTCTATTTTTTCTTTCTTTTGCCTTTGCTTATTTCGTCACTTTGCAGCTTGTGTTATTTTTTATATCTTTTCGTGTCTATGTTGACACATTTTTCGCGCTTATATATATATATTTTTTTATGAGGTATGCGCCCAATATACCCGCATACTCATTGTTATTGTCCTTGTGTGTATCGTAAAAAAGAAAAACAGCAAAATAACTGAAGTAGCATAGAATCATAAAACTCACAGCCTTTGTGTTGTTTGCCCACGTCGACTGTGTGCTCTTCTATCTGTTAAAAGTGAAAAGCTGCAAAACGTGTTGAGCACATTTTTGTTGCATTAATATAATTGAAGGGCAAACAAAAACAAAGCAAACATGCCTTTCAGACCGATTGAAGCATAACACTTCGAAAATACTTAACTAGAAATTCACATTTCTATTAAAATATATACATGAGACTACTCCGCAACTGAAACTGCACACGCATTGTAAAAACTGCAACAAGTGCACAAAGCACTTTGCCAGCGCACAAAAGCAAACGAGTGCAGAATGCACACTCAACGCTGGCTGTGAAGCACGTGCAGCTATCGTCATCACAGATCGCACTTATGGCAGCCAGCTGGATAACAAGTGAAATGTGGCTACGCTATCGACATGCTCGATAAAACTGAGTTGCTTTAGCAGCTGCATTTGCTTTGCTCAGCAGATGTTCTTCTGTCTATTTTTACAATGTATTCTATTCTTTTCCGATGCCACCCACATATGCACCAAATTTCATAAATCTGCATGAAATAGTTTCTGATATAGAACAAATATGGATTTTCTCTTACATAGTGACGTGTGGCACTGCCTACTTTTAATATGTTATTCTGCTATTCGGGGTGGAGACAAATCCAACAATTCAAAGATCATACAAATCGGTCGAGCCGTTCTTGAGTTATAAATGGTGTAACTAACACGAGTTTGTTATACATTGTAACATATATATATATAAACTTAAAAATGCATAAGGTTATTACTTAAAAAAATTTTAACAGAACAGTCAAATGTTACTGAATTTGGCAAGCCTATAGCTTCTTATAATGCTTTAGAAATAAGTTCAGACTTTTTTTCAACTTAAAATATTTGTTCGCTTATGAGATCTATCCGATTATGAGGACTGTTCGTTTTGGCAGATTTCGCTGTAAATATTTAGTACATATGCAGTCCGAATTCGAATCTGAAACTCGCTTATCCGAAAAATTCGGTAATTCGATTGGTTATTTTCATATCGGCTACTCTGTGACCCGAATTAATTGCAATTCTGTAATCTGATTTGTAAGTTTCCATTATGTTTTCAGTAAAATTCATCGTTGTAATGGAAATATTTCCACGATATAATGTCTTTGCTTGTGAAAATATAGAAAGCAAGAGCAAAGCCAAAGCAACAGCAAAAAATACAATGTTGGATTGTTGCTTTCTTTGGAATGCAAAGCGACTTTACACTTTTTTGAGGGTGTAAATTTTGTAATTTTTGTTGATTAATTGGCTGATGTGTGTTTTTTACATGCATTAAAACAATCCAAAAATCCGTAAAATTCGATAATCCAAATTGGGCCGGCAATCATTATTTCGATTTATCGAATTCGGACTCTACATGCATATGTTAACGCTACTTACTTAAGTAAATCAAGTCGTCTAACTTAATCTTCTCATATGAGTGTGCGCCATGTGCCATATTCATCAACAATATTCCCACACACACAAGCCATTCATGTTTTTGTCAATTACATAGTTCTTTAACTGCCAGCTGAAATTATGCATAGTTATGCGCATATTACAGCGAACTTGTAAACTTTTTCATATAAATATTTTAGCTTACACATGTTGCTGTTTGTCGCTGCCAACTAGCCGTTAACCATTTTGCTTTTCACAGGTACACACAAGCACATACACACAAACACACACACACACACGTGCAACAAAAGTAAACAAACCAGCTGCGTACAAATCAAATTTGACTTTTACGCACTGTTCACTCACGCTTACACGTGAAAGCAAACAGTCAATAAATAATTCAATCAAAAAGTCATAACGCATAAGCGAAAACATAAGGCACACAGTAAATATATGAGTAATACAAAATTTAATTAGGCACGAACTATGCTGAGAAACCAAATTTCAATTAGCATATAAACAATTATAAAAATGAAGTGACATTGCGCATGCATGCATGTGTGTGTGTGTGTGTGTGTGTGTGCATGGTTTGGCCTAGTAATATGCATGACAAATTCACAAACACGCAACACAGCAAGCAAAATGTAAACAAAATATTGTAAATATTTCACATAAATGCACACAAAATGCAAGCCATGTTATGCCGTGTAAAGCTTTGGGCCGCAAATAAAAGCAACAACAATAATAACAAGAAGAATAGCGCTGCATTTAAAGTTTGCGCTTGTTTGCGAAACTTTAAATAAACGACAGGCAGTTGCACAGTGCGCGCAAAAGGTAACACAACACACACCCGAGAGAAGCACAAGACAAACAAGAATTAAAATAAAATCAACGCAAAGTAGCAACCAAGTTGTTGTTAGCTTGTTTGCCACACACACACACACACATACAGAAAATTGTTTGCAGTTTGTGCGAATGCTTATTCGGGAATTACGTATACGCAATGTGGCACATTGCGGCTACAAACGTGCAAACAAAATCAGCGCAGCAAGTGCAAGTTAAAGTAACCAGCAAAAGTGTCTCTCTCGCTGTCTCCCTCTCTCTCTCTCTCTCTCTCACTCTCTCTCTATCTCCTAGTCTGTGTGTGTGTGTATGTGTGTGTGCCTTGCACATGTTTGACACGACTTTAGCTGCTGCCTGCCACGCCCAGCTAAGCAGCCTGCGCCCTGCAGCCCAGCCAATCCCGCGGCCATGTCTGTTAGCTATGTGCACTCGCCATATTTGTCTCCAAAGTGCTTTAAAAAATGTTTGTTTATTAGTGGAATTTTTAATCAAAGTTGTACAAGTTTTTCAACTATGCTTTTTCACAGATTTTACTTGTCGAGTTTGCTTAGTATTTTATTTTTCTCATACTTTGTTTTTGCTTTGCTGTTTGTTTTTGCTTTCATGCCTTGTTGTGTTGTGTTCAGTTCTCTTCTGTTCTGTTTTATATATGGCAGGTAGAAACATGTTAGAGCAAATGTGTAAGACAAGCTTTGAGCTTGTTTAGTTTTTTGCTGACAAGTTTTGTAATCATGCCATTACATTACATTTTTTTTCTCTTTTTTTTTTCATTTCTTTACATTATTTTGCTTTTGCTTGCATTTGTATCTGCTTCTGTTTTTTTTTTCGTTATTTTTTGCTTACCGCTTTGTTAGTTAAACTCTTAAAAACTTCGACGCCATGGCCAAATATGCTACGTATTTGCTTATCTGACTAACAGTTAAAGTTTTTCTGCGCACTCTGTTTACACGTTAAGCGCGCGGCAGGCATTGACAACACACTATGCCAAGTAAGTGTGGCTCTGAGCCCTGCTTTGGTGCGTCGTCTGCTGCCACTTTGTGGTATAAACTTTTGACTTTGGATTTTCATATTTTTCTTTTACTTTAATTTTGTTTTTCTCTACAGCTTCTCCTCTGCTTTTGTTCTGTTATTTGCTTTTGACATTTGCTGTTGTTGTCGTCGTACCCGTGGTTTGTATTTTTACTTTTTATTTTTTATTTTATTTCTGCGCATATTTTTCCCTGTTATAATTTTGGTTATTTTATAAAAAAAAAAGTTTTTGCAATATTTTTGTGTCTATGCCACAGTTGCTTTGTGGCATAGCAGACAGCAGCTTTTGCGTCTGACTTTACGCTATATTTTGTTTACGTTTTCAGCAGCACCAAAAAACAGCAAAACTAAAAAAAAAGTTGCATAAAACAAGCAAAACAATGCTTTGCATTGTCTACGTTTATGTTACAAAGTTATTTTGTAGCAGGGCATGTGTGCACGTTTATTTGTTGAAGCAGCGCAGCATAAATAGGCAACACATTGGCCCTGACACTGCTTTGTGGCTTCGGTGGCAAATTTAAGATTTTATGAACAACCAGTGTGCCATATTTTGCAGCAGCATGCTCTTGTTTACATTTCGTAGCAGTGCGTAGCTAATCGCAGCTGCTCAATGCATAAATGTGTGTGCAGCCAAATGAAGCGAAAATATTTAAAATATTAACATGTTAGTAAAGTAAGTAAACAAATATGTAGCAATTTTGATCTAAGTGCAGACTTTTAGTAAGCTCTATGGCACGTTATGCTGCTTGAGCTAAAAGCCTTAATTTATGGCAACATTTGCTGTATTGAACTCAGTAAGTCACAGTCTGACAAGTCTGAGGTCTAAAATCACAATAACAAATTAATTACAAAATACTTGCAAAACGTGACAAGCCTTAAGTGTTTTACAGCTGTTGTACATTAACAGTTTTAAAATCATAATGACTGCAATGCGCAGTCGATACTGTAAAATATTTAACATGTCTGCTAACAGACATAGACAGACTGGCACAACAGTTGCTGTTGCTGTAGCTGCGCTGTCTAAATTTTTAACATACTTATTAATCACAATGCAAATGACTTCAAGAAATTCCAACTTGCGTAAAGTTTTTACAACTACTTGTGTATATGAAAAAAAACAGCTGAGCTTATTTGTGGTCTCGCATATCCCTTTTAAACTTGCTGCATGTCCGTCACTTTACTCCAACTTAATCAGCACTTTGTCATATGCCACTTTGTTACTTTTTTGCTAAGTTTCACTTGCAAAGCTTTGCCGTTCATTTGCTAATAGTGGCTTACCCTGCGTTTCTTTCGCATTTCAGAAACTTTTACCCCAGTCCGCCTTTGCCTGTCTCTTTGTGCACACACTCGCTCCGTTTCTATTCCCTTGATACAAGCTCATGAACTTTTCTAAAAATCACAAACACATTTTTTAAGTAAAAGTAAAATATTTTCAAGCTGGTTTCTCTATTTTCTTTTTTTTTTCTTTTTAAATTCTATACTTCAAGTGATTTTATTTTAAGTTTCTGTTTCTTTGTTAGTTTTTTTTTTTTTTTTTTTTTTTGCTACACCTTTTGCCATTTTTGCCGTTTGCAACAATAATGAAAAAGAATTGCAAAAACTTAGCAGACTTTGAGGGCAGGGCAGGCATCGTACGTCATGCTTCCTTCCCAGCACCCCGCCAACTACACAAGTTTACAGCGCATACTGCTTAATGCAAACACCTCAGAGCAAAAACAACAACAAAAACAAGGATAACACAACAACAAAAAGTAAAAGTAGCAGCAGCATTCAAAGTCAGTCTAAACTCGAGTTAAAGACAGTCAAGGCGAATGCACAGCACAGCGCAGCATAACACAGCACACGGTCTCAGCAGCAAGTACTCGCATGCATGCTTTGCAAAAAATAAAAATTTCATGCGAATTGCTTTACCTCAGACTCGGCAGCACTCATGGCTTATGGCTCATGTACTTATGTACGCAAAGGCATAAGGCACAGACAGACAGACAGACAGACTATCTGAGCGCGTGAGCAGTTAGGCAAGTGAGTTGAAGCCGAGTTGGCAAAAGAGAAAGCGAAGAAATGCATGAACGCACAAACGTAAAAACACATATAATTTTTCGTTTTATTTTTCTTTACGTTTCGTTACGTTATGTTACGTTAGGTTGTATTCCTTTGCTTTGAGTACAATTTGCCAACATTGCAATGTTTATATGCAAAGTAAAGCAAGTGAATTTTATTAAATTCAATTTCAAACTGTTATTAGTCGGAAAGATTAAAATTAATAATGAATAAATATAAAATGCAACGAAATAAATAATACACAATGCATTTAATTTATTTTCTGTGTGCTATTATTTTATATTTAAAATAAATAAATACTTTTGTATTGCAACATTTTTTATGGCAATCATTTTCATACTTTTGTCATTAGCATACTTTCGAGCGCAAATAGCAAAACCGCAACTGTGCATGCGTTGATTGTGTGAGTGCTTGGCAATAAGCAGATTAAATAATTAATAAAAGAAAACACAAAATCAATTTCAAATAAATAAAATATAAAAATATTATAAATTATGCTGTTTAAATATTAAAAAATAAAACGCATATTCATAAATACTGAAAACTCTACCGGTGAACAGCTTTCTTCCGTTAGTGGAAAAATAAAACACTGCAACAGAGTATGGCCAACCACGCTTATTAAAATAACATAACATACATTAAGATAATATAATTCGATTACTGATATGCATATTAGCAACTAAATAAAATATTTTTTATATAGGAGCAGCAGTATAGGTAAATTTCTAATTCTTATCAACTGCAAAGACTTTTCCAATTGCATTACTATACCTATGAAGCTCGTTGCATTGAAGCCAAATTTTGACTTAAATTCTTTATTTATTTTTCAAAAATAACACAAGTTTTTTTTTTAAGCACTAAAAATCAAATCTATACTAATCCAAGCTTAGTTCACAATGCATCAAAGTGAACTAAAAGGAAAATAAAAAAATAACACTCCCACAGATTATTATAAATTTCTGCTGCATGGTTCCCAACATTTTTCTACATTTTAAGCTAAAGTCAAGTGCTCCTTACAGCATTATTGCTTTGTTCTTATATGTAAAGTGCTTATACAAGTTTTAATAATAAAGTAAACTACAAGAAACAGACAAAAGCTTTTCTGTAAACCAAAAAATAGTTAAATAAAATAAAACTAAATGCAAATCAAAAAGCCAATTCAATTTTTTAAAGAAACCCACTGCGACCGCAAAATAAACTCAACAATGAATAAAACCCAAGCATAGTTGAAGTAAAGAAGAAAATGGTCAATAATAGCACAAACACACACACACATATACAAACACATACTCACACATCTCCGGTCACATTCCCAAACAACGGTCAGAAGTGCACAACGTGCGCTTGTGTAGCCAATTGATGCCACTTGGGTAAGCATTGCATGGAAAAGAAAATTTCAATTGGAAAAATATTTTCAATCGTAAGCCAAATGGAAAACCACAGGTGAAGCATTGTTTCGGCGCACATGCGCAAATATTTTTGCTGCTATTTGCTTATTTGCTTATTCGCTTATTGGCGGTGCTTCCTGTTGCTAAAAAGCAAAGCCAATTGTTGGCAACAAGAAGAATAAAAAATAGCTAACTTACATAAACAATGCAAGTTCTTTAAAAAAAAAAACTAACTAAGCGTAAAAACGCAAATTGATTGGGGCAATTAATTTTAATTAATTTTTTGGACTGTTTTCTTTTTTTTTTACTTCTTTGCAAGTTCGGTTCGCATGAATATGCGATGTATTAATCTTGTATTATGTATGCATTAAGTAATTGGACTTAGAGTTTATTGCTTAGCATTATATCAAACTAAAAAAAAAATCAAACCAAGAAACCAATACACTTATGGGTAAAAATTGTGAGACTCGGTAGTTAAGCATAGACATGCGCTGTATCTCACTTTATGGAAAACAAACCTCAGCTTGGTCAACTTGAATTTCTCATAAAAACTTCTAATAAAGCCAGCTACAAGAAAGCGAACGAGCTTCCTACAGACATATCCGGCTAAATGGGAAAATCAAGGCAAGCAGTCAACTGCAGTGAACTGCCAACTAAGCAGAGCGCAGCTTCAACTTCCAAGAATAATTGCACTCCTAAGTTAGGAGTGGAAGGAAAAAGAAGATTGCTAATAAAAACTTATTTCGGTTTTCACAAATTCCTAAGCTGTAAATTTACAAAAAGCATTTAAAATACTTTCAACTTATTTAAGAGAAAATATTAGAATTTTTAAAGCATTCTTTGCATATTGGTAGCTTAAATTTCATATGCAAGAAAGTATAGGCAGCTAACCGCGCTAACCGCATATGCAATTGAACTTTAAATACTGCAAGGCAACATTTTAGCAAGTGCGCTGTGTTTAGAAAAAGCAGCAAAGTCAAATCACAACCTTAAGCGAGCAAAACAAAAAACAGACAGACAGACTGCAGCGTTTAGTGCTGAAACTGTCTCAAAAGTGTACATACCCCAAGGCAAGCAAATGTGAAACCTTTCGCTTTCAACATTCCCTGGTAAAAAAAAAAAATATGGAGAAAAAGAAAAAAAGAAAAGAAACCACACTTGAAAAAACATGAAAAAGCATGCGTATTAAATAACCACAAAAGGACTTAAGCAGCCATTCAAATGTGCGCCATTTATGCGCAGGACAAACAAACAAACAGACAAAACAAAAAACGCACAATCCGCACGGCCAACAAGCAGCCAACACAATGGCGCTGCAGGACAAAGGCACCAAGGATCACACTGACTGTTGACGACTGCTGTCAAAGGTTGCCGACTGACGTATAAATGAATGGACTCCTGCTGCTGCTGCTGCTTCTACTGCTGCTACTGTATGCATACCTTTTTGCATGACTGTGACCAACTGTCGCTTTGCTGGCTAGCTGCGGTCCTTTAAGCAAAGATTGCTTGCTAAAGATTGCAACATTTGCGCAAATAAAGCAACTTACTAAGCAAATGGCACTTGCACAGCACAAGTAACTTTAAAGACAAACAAATGCAAAAACAAAGAGCAGCTAAACTTTGTAAAAGAAAAAACGAAAAGCGAAAGAAAAAAAAAAACAAAGGCCATTTGACAGTTGCAGATTAGCGCTGCAAGATTGGCAAAAACAGTAAACAAAAAGTCAGCAGCAAGTCAAATGTGACAAAAGGCAACTGACAGATATTTTTATTTGCAAGCAAAACATGCAAAATTCATTTAAAAGCAAAAACAAAAGAAAATCACACGAAAAAAGTTGAAAATTTATAAAGCCAAGTAAAATAAAATACACAAAAAAAATAAATAAATAAAAAAAGAGCAACAAAACAAAAATACAACGGGGCGACAAACTCCAACGGCAAAGCGCTGCGACGTCGTCTAGATTCAAGTGAAAAATCGTTAACCTAATTTCCAAATGCCTCAAATGTTGCGGTCGCATACACGTGCACGTTCAAACACACACACACACACACACGCTCATTTGCACAGCAAAAGCATGAGTATGCCAGCGATGCTATATCGTGTGTGTGTGTGTGTGTGCAGCAGTGCGCTGCGCATTAGCAGCTTGGACTATGCACGACTATTGGCAGTGGCTCTGCATCCGGCTCTGGTTCTGGTACTGGCTCTGACTCTGACTCTGACTCTGACTCTGACTCTGACTGGCTGGCTGCTTTGACTACGGCGCGGGTGTGCATTGTGCGACATGCTTATATCCGACCATAAATATTCTTTATCTTTATGACTTGTTTTTCTGTGTTTGTATGCCACAGACACAGTCACAGTCGCAGTCGCAGTCACAGCGCAAACATTATGCAGCATACGCGCCAATGTGCGCCTTTGCGTATGCTATGGTATTTTTTTTCCACTTTTTTCACTTTCCACTTTCCTGCTAGGTTTTTGTTTTGGTTTTCGTTAGCACACATAGCCAAGTTTAGCCTGCCCTTTGTCTCTGTTACAGTCGTCTTTGTCACTGTTTTTTGTTTCGGTTTTCATTTTGTTTTCCTTTGTTGGCTTCGTGCGCAGTGTGCCACTTGGCAGTCATTTTGCTGCGTCTGCTAATAACGGCGCTGATGAGACGCAATCGTTGCGAATTTCGTTTCGAGTGCGGCTCGTGCACACTTTTGTGTTAAATAAACCGTGTTAGAAAAATTAGCTTGGCAATGTTTTTAAAATGTTGCATGGCTTGCCCTTTTTTTTTTTACTTTTTTATACTTATGCTTTTTGTTTAGGCGTTTTATTGTGCCGTCCTTTTTTATGCCTTTTACTTTATTTTTATTTCCCGTTCTTCGTCAGTAGCTTTTTTTTATAAAGGTTACCTTTTTTTGTTTCTTTTATTTATGTGCTGCGGTTAATAAGCACAGCTTAGACAATCATTAGCGTTGCTCATTGTATAACGCGTATTTTGTGATAAGTCGCTGCTTAGCAACAAAAGCAATGGCCACGCAAAGTCATTTCCCAAATGCGTGAATGCCAAGTGAATTGGCAAACGGCCAACCTTAGCAGGCAAAATGCTGTTCGGCCAGCAAAGTTATTAAGATAAAGACTCAGAGCATTGCAAGTGAGTCAAGTGTATATAGAAACACTAAATATTTTGGGTCAGCTAACACATGAACTGGCTAATAGATAGCAGTATTAGGGACCGTAGGGGAGTAGAGATTTTCCATTTTAAGAACTGAACTATAGGGGTCTACTGCATTTATAAGAGATAACTTGCATAAAAATAGAATACTTTGTGCTGAAGTTAAATAAAAGGCAAACTTTTGGCAGCTCTTATAAATAAAATGTTATCCTTAAGATAGGCATTAGAGTTAACTGTATATATTATGATGTTACCAAAAAAAACTTAGGTACAATTGACTTCTATACTTCTAAGAATTTATGTTATTTAATTTATAAGGTATAAGCTTGCATTGCAACAAGTCTTAAGAAATTACGCTATTTAACCACAGCTCCCACATGCCACAAAACCATATTCTACAACACTCCAGGGGCCAAACAACCAAAAACAACTTTTGTATATATTATTTTCATCTTACAATTGCCACTTCAAAGCTAGTTTGAAATGAATACTGGCACTCTCCGTTGCAGTCCAATAACTTTTACTTAGACTGACACACTTTAATTCTAGATAGACAATATATTGATAAATTTTACATTACCAATGAACTACAGAACTGGCTTCACAAAAAATGTAGCCTGAAATTTCACATTTCAAACACGTATTCGTTTGAATTAATCGCATTAGTGTTGCACAATATATGGGTATCAACAACATCAGAGTGTTAAAAAAAAGCGGATACTTTTTAAATTACCCAATATAATGTATGCTTCTGTAAAATTGACTACCTTAACTGTCAAGCATACTATATTGCCGATAAGGCACGACAAAGTTCTGTAAATGAAATGCCTACAACAAAGCAGTTCAGCATAAGATCTTCAGCACTAAGTATATCATCAAAGTCTTGCTCTTTAATTTACTTTAACAAGCAACGTCACGTTTAATCAATAGCTACTGTGCCAACTGCTTTTATATTTCTGCGCCCCTACATAATTTAAATCACGACAATCAAGTGCGATGCCTGCTACGCAGCTACTCACGCACGCCAGTAATCATTTGTTTGCATATTGGCATTGGCAAAGCTAATTAAAATTTAAAGCACAAATCTCTTTATGTGCAGCAATTCAATTATAGCCCAGCCAACCCCAAACGCGGCCTGTGCCAGCTCAAAAACAAAACGAAAACCAAAACAGTGGCAGCGAAAAAACCGCCGCAGGACAATTACAGCAGACTACGCAACTGCATAATACAATACAATACAATACCAAACCAAGTCAAGCCAAACCATAGCAAAGCCAAACCAAACCCAACCATGGCAAAGCAAAGTAAAGCAAACTGAACGGAATTAAAACTTCATGCCAAGCCAAACGCGGCTGATCAATTTCCATACAAAGCAAAGTCAGTCAGACGCACGCTCATTATGCTATAATAGACTTTTAATATTTATGCGCTAAATCGCATTTATGTTTTTCAATTAAACTAGCAAAGGCAGCAGCATCAGCATCAGCAGCAGTAACAACAACAATAACAACAACAACAAAAACATAAAGTATGTTTTAATATTATTAATGCATAAATACGCTTAACGAAGTGACTCTGCCTGATTGCCAAACAGTTTTGCCAAACACATAGCGAGTCAATGACTATGGTATGCCATTTAATCGTCGGCTTTATGCCCTGCACGGCTCGCGGCGTTGTCTGATTGAATTTTCATATGCGCATCAGGGCAGGGCACAGCACAGCTCACGCAGCACGCATGTTCCCATTGCTCACGACACATGGCCTAATGAAATATTTATGGGATGTTTTCATATTGCAATGTATTTGCGCACATTTGCCTGCAATTGCCGGCATTGCTTGCTTTCGGGCATAGACATGATTATTTCCGATCATGTGTATGTGTGTGTGTGTGAGTGTGTGTGTTTATCTTTTAATTTTAGTTTTTCATCATGACAAATGTTGCATGTTGCAGTTACTATATAAAATATATATATATACCATAAGCACCTTCGTGTGCGTGTATGTGTGAGTGTGTGTGTGTGTGTGTAATAAATTTAGGCTGCATGCAAATTGCATTAATATTTAATTTCATGTGCGTGAGCATAAGCAAAGTCAGCTGCGAGTGACAACTTGGCTGCGTTTGGCTGTTGCCTCGACCTGGCTTGGCTTGGCTTCACTTCCAATCGCCTCAAAATGTTGAAAATGTTGCCATGTTTATTTTATGCTGCGTGAGCACCTCATGCTCTGCCAAATATTTGTTCCATTTGCTATGCAAGCGGCACGTGGTGCGGTGTGCTGTGTGCGCTTTCTTATCACAAACATTGATTTACTCATAGTAATTTTGCATATTGTTGAGCATGTTGCCCGGGCAACGTTAATTGATTTTGTGGCATGCAGCTTAATATTCAATATGTGCCTCGCATAACTCCCCCGCACGCCGAGCATCGTTGGCACAGTTTGTTTGTAACATTATTGACGGCATATATACTGCAAAAGTAATTAGCATAATTAAAATTCGAAAACATAAAAAATAGAATAATGTTAAAAGCAAACGATAACAAGGTTAGTCAAGTATTTTTTTATGATTTATCGTTTGATCTTTGTTATTATCACATTTCAAATAATTAAAAAATAAATTCGAAATATTGCGCATTTTGCTGAAACGAACTTAGCAGCATTTAAGTAATATGGGAAATACATTTTTCAGCTTTAAAAATGCTGCTTAAATGCATTGTCATATGATTTCAACTTTTCAAGAACAGATGGCTGAGAAAGCGAATGCTGTCAACAAATTGAGATAAGTAAAACCTTTCAAAAATAAAGATTTGGCTGACTTTATTAATTTTTTCTTTCCACTTCTCTTTATTTGCCATCAGAGCTTTACTCATCAACAATATTGCATTGAAAAACTATGTCAGTCAGTGCAAGCTTATGCAGCCAGAGACCGGCCAAACTGTGTGTTAACAATGTTGGTGGAATATTATATGCTAACTGGAACAGTCAGAAGTTGTTCAGCTTTTCCCTAATTCTTTTTCGCGGCACTCTTTTACACCCAACTTAATTCGCAATCATCAACTTTCCAAATATATTTTTTTCGGTATTCCAATGTTCTATAAGTTCTTACAAAAAATAGCGTTGGGCTCATAATACAATAATATTTATTGCATTCATGTTAAAATACTGAAAACTGATTTTGTCTATTATACAAATTGCTAATTATGTACATTGAAACATTTGCGTAAAATTAAAACATTTATTGCACTGCTTTTCGATAATCACTTTCTTGTATTATATATGACACACAATTGAAATAACTTATGTCAATAAGAAATGCATATCAGACAAAAGTAATTATATAAACACTGTCCCAAAGTAATAATAATATCTAAAAAATTTATAGCGACGCTTCATTCTTAATGACTTGAGTTTCTTAACTCTACTGCTTCTAAGGCTGAAACTTCTTAAGATTTCGAAAATATCATAAAGAAGTAAGCTTTATAAAAACTGGCGCCATAAAGCGCTGAAACTAAAGCATTGTGAATATTGTAAATGTAAAATTTAATCAATAAATTTAAATTTTAGTTGCAATACTAAAATAAAAACAAAAATTTTAAGCCGGAAATATAAAACAAATTCATTGCTGTAAAACTGACCCTGCAGCAAAAACATTTTCTAGAGCAGAGTTCGAACTTTGACAAAAATTACGTACATTTCAACTTTTCAATTGTTTAAGCAGACAATCATCAAAACAAATTCAATATGCCTTTAGAACACTCAAATATTTTAATAACACAAGTGCAAAGCGAAGATTAAAGAAAGTTGGCAGCACAAGGAAACACACAACACAAGACTCCCAAAACGCCAATCAGCCGCTGCTCGACCTACAATAAAATGTTAAGCAGCTTACACAAATATTTTATTAAAATTGCGTAAATTTGTAAAACCAGAAATCACTTGAGAAAAGCGTTAATTAGTGTACAAAATCAATTAATTAAAAGCATATTAAAATTGAATTTGACAAGCATAAAATTTGATGTTATACCTGCGCATAAACAACACGAAAGCATGCAATTAACGAGAAATATTTAATTAAAAATAAATAAAAACGTAGCGCAATTACACCACACGGCACTTAAGCACGCAGAAATTTCAATAAAATATCCAAAAATAATACCAAATAAAGCAACGCCATAACCAACGCAACGAAACTGAGGAAAATTTGCAATGTAAATGAGTCAAAGATATATCCAAAGCACACAAAGCGAAGCCACCATGCTGACAAACTCAATTCAACTCAACTCAACTCAACCCAGGCCAAGCCAAAACAACCCAATACAGCACAAGCCAAGCCAAGTCAAGCCTAGGCGAGGCGAGGTAAGGGAAGGCAAGGCAGGGCAACCCGAGCCAGCCAGTTGCGAGGCGACTCTGTGCGTTCGTCATTAAACAAACCAATCAAACAAACAAACGCAACCGCGCACAAGCCGCAAAATCTGTGCGCGCCAAAAAGAAGACAAAATAAAAATTAATAATGGAAAATAAAAAAAATTCAAACAAATAAAAAAAATATAACAAAAAAAGTAAAAAATAAAAAAAAATAAAGAGAGACACAAAGAAACTGAAACTTAATAACGAAAATTTGCCTTACAAGAGGGTCTACACTTTGCAAAGAGGAAAAACAAATAGCAAATGCAAACAACGCGACCAACGCACAAACAAACAAACAAATGGCAACTGAAACCAAAACAGCAAGTTAGCCAAAACCTAGCGTCACTTCCGGTGACCCAAGATGGCGACGACCACGACCACGACGAGGACAATGCTAAGCGCTGCCTATGCGCCTGGCTGCGTCAACCACTTCCGACCGTCAAGCAGCCAAGCAACGGAGCAGCCAGCAAGAGCAGCCGGGCTGGACAGCGCTGCAGCAGCCAAACTTAAAATAAAACAAAATGTAATTCGTCGGCGCGTATTTTGCGTGCTTAATTAAATGATCATCATTTGCGCGTAATCAACGCACAAATAAATTTCCGTACAAGCAACGTAAAAGCATTTCGTAATTTTCTATAGCCTAACCTAAGGCGGCGTTGCTATGCTGCCCTGTCTATGGCTATGACTTTGACTTTGTTGGCGCCATTTTCGTTTTCGTTTTCGTTGGCGTTGGCGTTCGTTTCGTTTCCTTTGCCGTGTCGTCTATGTCGTCTACGTAGCTGTCTACACCCACATACACACTCACATTCACGTTTGCATTTGTGTTCCTGTTCTTGTTCGCGTTCATGTTCACATACACATTCGTTGCTTGTTGTCTGCGTGCTTCCGTTTCCGCTTGAAATTATTTTGCCTTTGTTGCCTTAATTAATTCCTAATTTTCTTTTCGTGCTTTAAATTTCCGCTTGCTGTTATTTAATTTTTTCTTTCTTTACTTGCTTTGCACTTTTTTTTTACGGCTGCCTGCTACTTTTCTTTACGTTTTATGTTTTATTTTCGGTTTGTCTTTCTTTTTCACTTTTTTTTTTCTTTCCTATGTCTGTACTGGCAACTGCAAATGAAATACTTCGCAGTGTAGCCACTCCTCTTGCGCTGCTGCATATGCTGCCCCGCGCATTGTTTTTCATTTCATGCTTTCACTTTTGTTTTTGTTTAGTTCATTTTGTCCTCTTTTCTTTGTTTTTTTTTTTGGTTTTTTTTTTGTTTATACTGTACTTTAGCATTTAATTGAAATTTTCATTTCGTATTGGGTCATCAATGCCAAAGATTTCTTTTACTTCGACTTCGACTTCGCTGTTTGTTTATTGCCTTTGACTGCCAATTTTGGCTACAAGCTGTTTTACGTTATTATTTTTCCTTTCTTCTCTCTTCGCCACTCTTCTCCTCTTCTCTCTTCTCAGCCAGTTTCAATCAGTTCTGCTGACTGTAAAAGTCATTGCGCTGCACAGCAGTTGGTCATTTGCATATTTCCTGTATTTTTGATTTTTTTTTTTTTTTTGCTGCTTTTTGTTGCTTTGCACATTTTGTTTACGCGCAAAGGCAGCATTTCACATTTTATTACATTTTCACATTGCGTTTATTAGAAAATTTTCAATGGTTGTGAAAATTTGATTATTTTCCGTCGCTTGTGTTTATTTGGCCACTTTGCATTGCTTTGTTAATGACTCACATTTACCTTGTTAAACGCAAAAGTAGCCTCCGGGGTATTTTGTCCAACATGCTTTTGTTATTGTGCTGTTGTTGTTGTTGTTGTTGTTGTTGTGACGCTATCGGAGTTACAAGGTAAGTGCTTGATGCCAGCTCGAAAATTCATTTGTCATAAATTTTATACTCCAATTAGTTGTTTATAGGAATTGCTGTGGGCTATGCACATCATTAAAAATTTATGCGTGTTGATTTCGACATCTTAACTTAACTTGGGATAATTTGCAGAGGATCTATTGGATTTTATAGCTTTGCAAAAGCGCAAACTTTTTAATTTTTTTTTCGCTGCTAGTCTGGAAAATCTTGTTACATTTCAGCGTCTACCTTGAAATACTTTCTCTACTAAGCATATTGCTATTATACTATCATAAGATACCTATGGCTATCCTTTTTGTTTTATTATTATTGTTTTTGTTTTTTTGCCTGACTTCAAGAGCTGTTGTCTTTTTATACCCTGTACCAAAAAATGGTAAAGGGTATATTAAAGTTGTGCAAATGTATGTAACAGGCAGAAGGAGGCGTGGCAGACCCCACAAAGTATATATATTCTTGATCAGCATCGAAAGGCGAGTCGATATAGCCATGTCCGTCTGTCCGTATGAACGCACGGATCTCGGAAACGGTAAGACCTACAACCACCAAATTTGGCACGAAGACTCTGCCAATCCATAGGCATAACGAGTTTATTTTTTTTTTTCGATATTCGATCTATAACATATAGCTTCCATAGGAATGATCGGCCGAAAAGCCATATTTAGCAACAAAAACTGCTTTATTTTTTAAGATATGTTTACCAAATTTGGGATTTAATTGTTTTACCTAATGCCCAATCACATATCTAAAAACTATGTATATCGGTTCACTATATCATATAGCTGCCATAGGAACGATCGGCCAAAAAACAACATTTACTGAGAAAAACTTTTTTGTATATTAAGCAATCGTTATCAAATTTTGGATTTACCAATTCCGAAAAATGGCTTTTACAAAAAAAAAAATTTTTTTTCTTGAGATATCCTTACAAATATGAATACAAAATATTAAAGCAACAAAAACATATATTAAGTTTTGGCTTCGGTACAGGGTTTTCTATAGTCGGTTATGCCCGACTATAGCCCTGCCTTTCTAGTTTTTTTTATTCTTTTTTTATTTCTCTATCTTCAAAACTGATGTCACTGTCAGATAATATGCGTAATACATGAACAATGTAATATTTGCTTATCTGAAGCTCTTAAATGCTTATATTGGCTACTTGTTTTGTCTCTGTTCATAGTCAAGTCCTATTACTTGAGCTTATTTACTATGCATTGTGAATAAATGATTGGCATAATGATCTTTATTATTCATGACTTCTGTAGAAGATGTACTCCTATTTGCCTACTCATATTGCCTTGCGCATGTATGCAAATCTTAATAACAGATTTTATTTTGTGCTGCTATCGATTGCCAAGTCTTTCATTCTTGTGCTTGGCTTGTTCCAGTTTAACTAATTAAAGCAATCATGTATGTTTGTGCAAAGCATAACAACAAAGACCAAAATTGCCAAAAATGGCAAGCGCACATCCTGCAGCCTGCGTACTCCCTAAGCAGTTGCGTGCATATACATTTCAGGGTCAACAAGGCAATAATAAATGCGCGCAGCCACAAGAGTCAAATTTAAATGCTAAAATGGCAATGAAAAATTTAGCAAAATGAAAAAAAATACATTTAACATATTAAATACAAAGCAAAAGCAAAACAATAGAAAATGGCAGCCAAGCGGCCTGGCCACACATGCCGTAGCTTCTATTATATTTAATAAGTGTACACGCCTGGCAGGATGCTCTGCTAATAGGGTATTTTATATGAGCACATGTTCACATACGCATATAGAATTTGGTACATCTATACGTAGGTATGTATGGCTGTGAATGTTTTACATGTGTATGTATGTATGTATATTAATATTTAGAAAAATGTGTGTATACATTTTTATTGCGCACAGCAATTTCCTTTCGCTTTGCTTGATTTAGACGGCAATTTGTATTTATTTGCGCGCGCACAAACGCACAACCGCATAAAGTGGCAGCTACGCATACACATGACCACACATGAACACACAATACACCACACCCAGACCACTCCTCACCAGAGTACAGCACAGCACAGCACAGTGCATCTCACCACACAGGCGGCCAGGCAGCAGCACAGTCAGCCTGTTGGCACAGACATTAATGCCAAATGATGAAAATTGAAATTATGTCTACACATGTACGCTCATGTCGATATTTAGCTAGGAGGTTTTTATTATTGGTCTAAATGTTTTAGCCATGTGACTGCGTTGTTTGTATGCCGTACTCTGCGGCAACACGAATTGTATGCGCCACAGCATAATAATGTCTATAATCAATGATAATCCGCTGGCGTATTATAACCGCATTAACAGTTAGGCACGTTCCGTTTCAATTCGTTTCGTTTCGTTGTGTTGCGTTCAGTTCAGTTCCGTCGTCTGCGGGTGGGGTGTGCTGTGCCGCTGCTGTGCGGTGATACCCTGCTGCAGCGCTGCGCTGTCAGGCCGCACTTAGTTCGATTTGTCGATTTGCTCGTTTTGTTTCCGGTTTTGTCTGTTGCGTAAATAATCGCATAGAAAATAGCAAAATGTATGCGCGGCGGCGGCGGCAATGAACATAGAAATAAATTCATAAATTCCAGCATTGCATACTTTTGGGGATATGTGCCTGCTGCGCTGATTAAGTTTACGCTCTGTGTACATTTTAATGTTCTATTAAGTATTATCTTTATTTTTTTTCCCCTCTGTTTTGTTGGTTTTCCTTTTTCTTTTTTTTTTATTTTATGTTGCAATGTGTGCGGGAATTATTGTTTGGTTGCGATAATTGCGCAATTTATTTGTATTTGGGGTGCAGTATACAATTTCATTTTTTATCGTCGTGCCGCATACGCTTATTATCTTCTACTTTATGAGCAACTTTTAACACATACGCATAGTCCCAGCAGGCAGCATATTTCATTTGTTGGGCAAATACATATACATATTATAGTATATATGACATTAAAATCACACACTTCAGCAATGCGTAAATCAAAACACACTTGGGCACAAAGCCCAATAAATTTGCGATTAATGCAGCAAATAGCTATTATTATTATTTCGGTAAAGAAATTATGGCATTTTTAGGGTTGATATCAGCTCAGCTTAACATAAAAGACGTAAAACAATTCAGTCTTTATAGCTGCTTATGCAGTATATCTCTGCAAGAATTATGTTATAATGGAACAATATTCCAGCTCAATTAAGTCATTTAATGCGTACAGTAATGCCTCAATATGCTGCGCTAAAAGTAAATACAACCTTGTTACAGACGATTATTTTAACTTAGTAGGTAAGTGTGCCAGTTCCAAATGACACATAAGCAGAACAAACAATATCTATCAGAGGTAACGTGCTATAAGTCAAGTTAGCTTTAACTGCACAGACGGATTCAATACTGCTGGCAACAGACTTAGAAAAAAAAATTGCTTTTTTAAAAACTCTTAAATATGCCATGTCTGCATGAGCTTTAACCAATAGCTCTGAGCCTCGTATCTAATTAATCTAATTGCCAACTTGTGACTTATCAGCATATCAGTGTAAACGAAGCAGACATCTTCATCATAAGATTCGAATCACCTAAGAGCATTCTTAGATCAAGTTTAAGCAAATTGGAACTCATGATGTTGCGATGTGAAAAAAAAAAATTTAAGTTAAATTTTTTAGGTTCTTAACTGACATTTGTTTAATTTTTAATTAACACTAAAATAAGCAAACACTTTTTTTGTATATTACCACAATAGCAAACTAAGCATTCTTAGAATAGATGAATAGAATACTGTGAATATTTGTTTAAAAAAAAATTCACAACTTGTACGAATGTTAAATTATTTAGACCACAACCTTGGGCACTAAAATCATTTTGGCGCAGGCACGCAAAGGCATATGCCAATTTTGCGCTACTTGAAAAGGACACCAACCGCAATGCCTAAAATCGAATTCCAGAAATCCCGAGAATGACATTCGGTTTTAAATTACGCAACATGCCCGCACATATAAATTTTTTGAATTTTTTCGTGGTTGTTGTTGTTGTTTTTTGTAACCAAATGTTGCGGTCACAGGGCTGCAAGCAGAAACTCGTTGTGCGTGTGCAAACTTATTTTGGTTTTATTTTCTGTTGAGTTTTTTCTTTATGTTGTACATGAAAACCCAATCGAAATATAACCGCCGAATGCAATCAAAAGGAAAATCCATTATGTAACTCAATTTACTGGAAAAAACCGCAGAAGATTGTCGACAACTGCGTAAGAGGCAATTGAAAACGAAACATAATAAAAAACAAAAAAAAAAAAAAATAAACAAAAATCAAATATAAGTATTTTTAAAACATTCAAAAAAAAAATAAATAAAAAAAAAATACTGTTATAAAATAAACAAAGTAAAAGTAACTTTATGCAAAATAAATAACAACTGCATAAATATTGAAAATGAAACATGGCAGGCAGCGGCCGCACACACCAAGGCCCAAGTAATTTGGCAAATCTAATAAAATTGCGAAATCAAGCCACGCTTGTGCCAAAAGTGAACTTTTAAGCAAAATTTAATTACTCAAACACATTAGGTCATAAATCAAGCATACACTCAGGCGCACAACGGCAGGCGAGCGAACGAGTCACAGCCTACGAAGCGCAAAGTGACTGAGGCGTGCGCTCATACAAATGCCTGGTTAGCCGGCTAAATGGATGTATGCCTGCCTGGTTGGTTAGTTGCGGGCTTAGTCGGCTGCTGAGCTGCTGAGCTGGCTGTGTTGCTGGTTTGTTGGTCTGCTTCGTTGTAACCCTTTCGCCAACTAAGCCAAACAAATTCAATTAGAAACTAATTTTATTTTGCGCACAACTGACAGCTGCAGCTGCGAAAAAGGCCAAGCTATAGCGCAAGTTATGGCATAAATTTGTTGCTGTCCTTCTTGTTGTTGGGGAGCACACACACATACACCCACACACACACACACACAGACGCACAGTCTCTACACACCAAGCTAGCCCAGCGCAGCAGCGCAGGGCATAACGTCACGCAACTCAATTCAAACTTAACACAACTGCGTGCGTGAGCACACTTCATGCACGACAGCCAAGCCAGCCAAAAAGTAAATAAAAAAATTAAACCAGAAAAATATGTGCAGAAAAATATGTTAAAAATATCAACGAAACTAAGCTCAACTCAACTGCACTCCTGCAGCATGTTAGCGACAATATGGCGCATATGCATGGGAAGCTGCAAGAGTAGTGACGGTGAAGAGCAGACCGTGGCGTCGCATGCTGAAACTTGCCTAGTAAAATTTAAGTTAACAACTTTCAGCGTGCACAGTACACTAAACGGCGCAGTGACTGACTTATTGCATGCCCGAATGTCAACATTGCCGCCAGCATGTTTTGTCGACGATGACGCCGCCGCCGCGTAAAGTCATAAATTGCGAAATGGCAGCACGTGAAAATTAAGTGATGAATACTTTAGGGCGCATAAACTATGTCAAGCCATTGTGTCGGCTTGGCGGGGGTGCCGGGCCGGCATGTAACGTATCGTTATGGGTCGCCACTGTTGTCATATAAATTGCAAAACCGTTCGAGCGTTCAGCGTTGGACAAGCGTAAAAAAACGCAGAACGGCAACGGAAAAAGGGAACACAGCAGCAGCAGCGGCGGCAGCATAAAATTGGAGCTATGCTGTAAAGCTTTAAAAAATCTGAAAAAATAAAACAACAATTTTTATAGCATAACACTTGGCTACAATTTTGTAAGTTGACACACATATATTGACACTATCCGGGATTTAAAGAAAGTTGCTGTGTTAAAATTTGTTGTAAATGGCAGAAGGTAATATAATATTACACAACATCAGACACTTTGTAACAAGTAATGCGAAAACGGCTGCCAGTAGACATTTTATATTGCAAACTTTCAATCCCGGCGCGCTTCGCTACGCATTTTTCCTTTTCTATCTTACGTGTGTAACCATCTTTGTCTGTCGAACCTGTTAAAAGCATGAAAAAATTGAAAGCATATGCTACTTCTTTGTACAATTAGTAAGTCCTTTAAATATCCTAATGAGAATCTGATAAAACAATTTATATTAAACTACTACAACAACAACGAAAACACAATATTTATAAGTAATGACGTTCGGCAAGTCAACAAAGTCGTCATACATCAAAATAAGCAATAAAGGTAGGAATATTTTTATGTTTATTGCTTTGTTCTATTTTTGTAAACTTAATATTAAAAAAAACAGACATTTAATTAAAAAAAAAACTGAAAAAGTAAGTATATCATTCAATTGTTAAAGCAAATGTGATTTAAAAAAAAACAAATGATTATATTCGATTCAGTATATTTTGTGTGAAAGCGTTACAAAATTTTCATGTTTAATCTTCTTATATATATAAAAATGAATTTCTGTGTATGTATGTATGTATGTATGTATGTTCCTTAAGCATTTCAAAACTACTTGACCGATCGGGAGAAACTTTGGGAAGTTGAGTTCACTCCTGGGAAGGTTTCTGGCACAGTAATTTTAAGCTACCTCCGGCTCGACCGCCCCTACCATATAAGGTAGTTGGAAAAAATTTAGTATACTTGTATATGTGAAGAACACCGGGAAAAATATGGTGCATAATAAAAGTGGGCGGTGACACGCCTATATATATAAAAGACAATAAAAATGCGTTATATTTTATGAAATTTTTTATATTTGTAGAGGACACCGGGGAAATAGGATATATTATAAAAATGGGCAGTATAGCATCTGCCGGGTCCGCTACGTATTATAATCAAAATGAAGCAATATTTTGGACTGCATCATCATGTGGGAAAAAGGGCGATACAACGTCTGCCGGGTCAGCTAGTTTTATATAATTAGTACAGATTCTGTAAATGCTCTGTTATTGTATATCACATATCAAAAGCGCATTAACAGTAACAGCAAGAAACCCGCTGTTAGCAGCAGCACACATATTCACAGTCATGTTAGGCACATGGCAATTATGTGAATAAGCGCATTTGTTAACACTTAAATATAATGAACGGTTAAAAAATAATCGTATGCGAAAAGTAATATTTAAAAGAAAACCGAACAAAAAACATAAAAGAATTTTTAGCAATATTTATTGAAAAAGCATAAGAGATACCTTATGGAAAAAAATTGACTGCCACACTCTGCTACTTTTATATGACAGACTATTGCAATGAAGTCTCTCCAAAAACTTGCTTATATATTTTAATTAATGTTAAAGTGCATTTCTGTTAAATTTTGAGCTAAAATTTAAATTTACAAAACCCAATGCGGTTGTGCAGCACATGGACCACGTCTACGCTGGCACATGGTACAGCCGCCATAGAGCAAATGCCTCATGGCCGTACGTAATAAAATAGAGTTCGCCATCGACAGCTAAATCTCAAATAACATTTTTGTTGTAGCGTGCACATTACCAAGAACAACCAAAAGAGCAACTACTCCAAACTGGATAGCACTTTAGCTGAGTATATGTGTGCCTTGCAGCTGCCACATCCCATGCAGCGCATACAACTGCCGCTGGCACTCAATAACAGCAGATGGCCAGAACTCTCAGACCTACAGAACGCAGAAACCGAAACCGAAACCCTATCGACATGTCGGTGCTGCTAAATGAAACGACGTTTGAGCAGGCGCCTATGAGTATGCTATGCTACAAATATAAATATACTATATGCACACATGTGTATAAGTGGTATATATGCGAGTGTGTGTGTGTGTGTGTGTGTGTAGATGCGCAAATTGTTGTGTGGCAATTTAAGCCTTTTGGGCGCTATTAAGCAAGGCGTGCACGCGTACCTAACCAAGTCAAAAGCAAACGAGTCTAAAGCAAAGCAAAGCAATGCAGCGCGAACCAAGCAAACAACCAACCAACCAAACAAACTGATGATTGCCGCGCGCAACACAACACTACACTACACTACACAACATAACACAAAACCATACAATAAACAACAACAATAATGATAACAACAACAACAAGAAGAAGAAGAAAATACTGACAACAGTGCCAACAGCATTGCAAACCACCCTGGCACACCAATGCCAACGACATGGCATGGCAGCGTGAATGTAAACGTGAACGTGAACGTGAATGTACGTGCGTGGTTGCTTCATTTCGCTTGAAAATGATGCGCTAATCCAATTATTATCATTTCACTGACAACGCACAGCAACAACTGACTGGCACAGCGCTGGCACTGGCGATGGCGATGACGATGGCGTTGGCACTGATGCCGGCGTTGGCACTGGTGTGGCTGCTGTCATTGATGCTGCCCTGGTCACTTGCTGCGCGGTTTCAAGTGAAACACAGGCAACGTGTGAGCCGCAGAATTTCGCACAAATCCTGCACTGCGCTCGTGCTGCCCTTTTTTCATTATTTTTGCTTTTTTTTTTTTTTGTTTATATTTTTTTTCCGATATGCGCTTAGTGAAGCGTAGCTTTAAGCTGTGCAATAATGAAGTTATAAATATTTACAACAAAACAAAAAAAAAATATATATATGTATATACGAAATATACGAGTGGCTACAAACCCTTGAAATAAAATTATCAGCCTGATTGAATTTTTTTTTTCTTTTTTTTTCTTTAGCCCGCTGTCAAACGTTTTATGCCGCTGGCCAGGCACTTACCTGTAAGCATAGAAAAAAGGTAGGGATTATTAGTAATAAAATACAAGCATAAAAATATACAAACAAAAACAAAAAGAAGAAAGAAGAAAATTATTATATCTGCATTTAAGCAGCTTACAATAAATGGCGCCAACATAAGCCAAGGCTACTCAAGCATATACCCACGCGCATGCAGAGGAAGCAGCCAGCGTTGACGCCATTAAGCAGCAAATTATAGTCAAAATCGCTTATTGACATATTCCGTAAATCTTTGGCGCTCCGCACTCGCATAATTTATACCCGTGCACGCCATTCATATGCGTTTAAACATAAAGCTGCCAAATGCGTATTCATTTAATGTCTGCACAGACTTTGCATGCGATGCTTTGCGCTTTTCCGCTGCTGGCTGCCGTCAGAGCTTTGGCTCTGCTTGCGTTCTTGTTTACGCCAAGATGGCGGCACGGAAGTAATAAAATATCAAAGACACCCGCGACAAAATACACTTTTGATACTTTGCTATTGAGGCTATAATTTAGCACAGCGCACTTAAGCTGTTCATTAAAAATGCATAAGGTTGAAGTGCTTTGATTATAGGGTATGCGTATTTCAATGTAATGAATAGGCAGCACCGACTGCTGCCTGTCTGACTGGCTGACAGCCTGGATAACTGCCTGCCTTCCTGGCTGTCTGTCTAGCTGTCTGTCTGTCTGCTGAAAGTGCGCAATCGATGAGCTACTGTAATTATGTCAAAAGGAAGTGGAAAGTTTACAAATGTCTGCAGATTTTGTAGGCGCCATTAAAACGCGCAATGGGAAGATCCTTAAGAAAGTGTCAAATTGCCAGTTCGATTGTTAGCGTTGGCATAATAAAGGATACATTGAAAAGAGTAAAGTACTTTTGTCAAGTACAGAACAGGTAACAGTTTCATGCCAATGCACAGACAATTGAAGCTAAAGTTGACTTTGATTTACTTAACGTTTGCGAAAAACTTTTCAAATCATTTTTGATTTAATACAAATGAAAAGTTTCCCCTAGCAGTATGTGAACTTAAAATAATTTATTAATGTGCTTTGATTATATACCAAAAGGTTTATAAGCTAAGCATTGCAAGTGAACGGAGTATCACATAATCTGATGCGATGGATTACAGGTGATGGAAGCCAACAACTTAACTTATTTCTACTATACTATATAAGTTAGTTTGTTAATATTCAACGTTTATTTCTGCATTAAAATTCAAAAACAAAAAAAAAAACTGCATACAAAAATAAAATTCTAAGCAATTCTTGCCATCCCAAAGTGCAAATCGTTAAAGAAAGAAAATGTTTAGACTTCCACTTAGTCTACAGGTAATAGAGACAACAGCTACACAGCAACCCTTTTTTGTGAGAAAATGAAATTCAGGCAACTTTTAGTTATGCTTTGCAGATTCTATGGCAATATGCCTACAAAGTCAACAACACTTGTGCCCATATTGCGTAGCAGTGGCTTACTCGTGCTCACTTTACATTAACTGCAACATTTTTATTAAGAAAAATCAAATTGAATTATCCGCTATCAGCATGGCAAAGCCACAGCCGCAGTCGCAGCAGCCGCAGCAAATCAACGATGTTTAGACAAACACGATAGCCACAATATTGACTTTGGAAATGAAGCAAATAAAAATATTTGCGATAAGCAGCGCAGGCGATTTAAACGCTTTATTAAGCCAAAACGCCCAAAAGTAAACAATGAAAAATATCACGGTGCGTGCATCCATGACTGCGCAAATGCTGCGTAAGGTGAAATATGACTTGCCCAGCTACTTTTTGTTGCTTTCTTTTTTTTTCTTTTTTGTTGCTGCTGCTGCCTGCTTTTGCAGTTTAAGGTATGCGTCGCAAGGGTTACCTAAGTGTAGCATCATTCATGGCATTATTGATTGTGAAATCGATAAAGTAAATCGCTGAAGCGATAACATAATAAATTTTCAGCATGCGCACCCACGTAACCAGTCAGAGGACACCAACCCCACCCATACCGCCATACCCGACCATGCCAACAAGGCCCAATGCCTATAGTGCAATTTAGCGCACATTTTATTACGCACATGAGCCAAGTTGCGCCTTAGCTGCCATGGGGAATAGCTGGGCGCTGCGTTCTAACCGAAAATGTCGAGTGTGTGCTATCAATGCCAAGAGCCGACAACTTTTTTATGACCAAAGAAACGTTTGTTGTTTTTCTTTTCTTTTTTTTGTGTTGCTCCTTATTTGACAGCAAGTGTTGGCAGAGGGACGAGCCTGAGAATGGGCAAACAAACCAAACGAACAAACAGCAATAGAAAAAGTTCGGCACAAAAAGACGTGCAGACAGACAGACAGACAAACATGCCAACAGTTAGCGACGCGTATAAATTTTTATAATCTTAAATTGCTAACGTATTGTATTGTATATTATTATACGACATACGTGTATGCGCCAAGAAGTATGCTAGCAAAAAAAAACAAAAAATAGACATTTTCACTACCTTTTTGCTTGCGCGCACGGCTGTTGCCCTTTTCCGCGTACTTTGCCTTTTACTTTGCCCTTTTGCGTTTTTTGCTTTTTTTATTTATTTATTTTTTTTAGTATTTTCCTGCTTACACTTACTTTGGCTTGGAGTTCTGCCAACAATCAATTTGTTTGCTTTGAAAACACCAAGCGCTGCGTGCCTTGCCATGCCGTTTACTTTACTTTGTGTTTTGTGTATTTTAAGTGCACCGCCCACATACATGTACACGAAAATATTGTCGGTTGACAAGAAATATGGCGTCAAGTTTTTTTTTTCCTTCTTCGTTTGTTTCTTTTTTTTATTATTACTACTTTTATATTCTTATTTTTTACGAATTTACTTTATTTTTTTTTTTTTAAGCTGCAGACACTTGTGCCTGGCTTTACCCCTTTTAGTACTGGCCATTGACGCCTAACGTCTGTTGACTAATACACGACGCCTGACGCTTGACGCACAAGGCTCGTTTGGCAGTTTCTTCTTATTTGCTGTTGTTTGTTGTTGCTTTTTACTTTTGGCTTTGACATTTTTGCAAAAATTATGATGCGCATTAAATTTTTATAACATCTATTCAATTTTTATTATTGACGACTTCGATTTTTCTTTGTTATGACAACCGACACAGCCAAAAGGAAAGGAAAATAAAAAATATGACTTGCGTGCAAGTGCAAATTTCTTTTCTTTCTTTTTGGTTTCGTTTTCTTTTTTTTTTTTTTTGTTGCTGTTTGCCAATTTTTGTCGTTTATTAAAAATGCCTGCCAGGATTAAAAAAAATTTCTTACAATATATATTGGCATTAAAAAGAAATGGAGTTTGCGGTATGTGGTTGCGAAATGGCTTAGGTGTAAAGTGCTGACAGCAGAGAAAGAGTTTAATAAAAAATCACCAAGCGACTGCTATGCAGTCCCCAGCTGTACAATAAATCTATACATGGAGCAGCGAACAGGGCTCAAGTTTTAGGTTACTATTTGTTTTTTCCATTTATTTATTCTTTTTTTTTTGCGTATTTTGCATTAATGTGTAAGCTATATTTTTAAAACGAATATATATTTAAACAAATTGTTGTAAGTTTTAAAATGCAGCTGTCGTTTATCATTAATTGAATTTTTTAACTCAGCTTTGCTCGCAGCATACATTGCACAAACCAAAAAGGACTGATTCATTCTCAGATGCATTAGATTTCTTAGTTTGACTTAAATATATTCACTTGTATTTTCATAATAGTAAAAAGTAAGTTTGTTACAAGAGAACACCTTTTCCAGAGTGCCTAAATCTGTCTACAGTCTTCGCTGCAGTTTTTTACATAAGGCTAAGCTAAATCACATAGTGACTTGAGTCCATCTACAAAACTGTTGCCTTTAGCGCAAACATTCTTGCAAGTATAGGACTTTATAATGACAGTGCAATTACCTTCTCAGTCGCCAAGCCTTGCTCATATAACCTTTGAGTTCAAGGATAATCACTCATAATTGCATGATAATTATTTTGCTTCGCTGCTTGTAACATTGAAGGCAGTTACAGCGCATACACACGCACTCAGAGTGCAAAAGATTAAGGTAAGAATTATTTATTTACATTGTTATACGTTTAACTTTACCTTCATAATGTACAGGCATATCGCACAGTTCTTTGTTCTCAGCTTAGTTTTCAACAGTTTTAAGAAATTTACATATAAACTTGCATTAATTTCGCTTAAAACAGATTTACGTAATAAATATGCGACTTAATGGTAGCTCCTTTGCATTACACAAATAACAAATTCTTAAAGTAGGCCAACAACTGCCGTACGACAACAACAACAACAACAATAATAATAACGACATCATCATCATCATCAGAGGCATCAACGGTTGCTAACTTTGTTTTCATGCTGTATACGCTTCAATTACTTAACTTAACTAGCAACCGCTTTGAAATTATGACAACATTCTTTGAAATTTCTGCACGCCCACAAAAGCCTGTGCTGGCATTTTGTTTGTGCCCAACGAAATTGAAGAGCAACAACAATGTTATTCCTGCCTAACCGTGCAAGGAGACGTCAACTGCCGGCACCACAAGTTGTCAAACTAGCTTAAGTCAACTAACTGCAAGGACAGCAGAGGACAGCAACAACAACAACAACAAGTTAACAAGCAAAAATGTTAACAGTCAAGTAAACGCAAAAGGCAGCAGAAATAGACAAAGTTGACATGACATCAACCAAAAAAAAGAAATAAGAAACCAAAACATAAAAAAATTGGCCAAAATGTTGCAGCAATGCAATTTGCCTGCTCTTTTACATGCCGTCGCCGCCAGCAGCCACAAGTTATGACTTACGCAAAGCATTAAAAAAAAAACAAATAACTGGAAAATATATAAAGTCAAATCACATGCACATATATTGCTCAACTGTCAAGTAATATGCGACGTCTGCAATTTTTATTACTCGCGCCTCTGATGATGGCACTTAGTCGCTTAGTTTATGTAGGAACGCTTTTAAGACTAAATGGCAGCACGGCAGCTAAGCAGCAGCCAACAGAGGCAGGCAGAGTGCTGCCAAGCAAAAAGCTTGGCTTGGCACGCTTGCTTGGTCAGTTGCTGTAAGTTGTGTGTTTTCGCCATTGCGTAAACATAAATTTATATTTTAAGTGGCAGCATAGAAAAAACCGCACTCACAACAACAATAACAACAACAACAATAACAACAACAACAATAAACACCAAAAGGCAAACAACAAGAAGAAGCACACTATGTAATTTCACTTTCTACTGACCTTTTGCTTAAAGTTTCACTGGCCAAAAATGTTGCCGCCACACTGCCGCAGGTCTGCTGTTTATGGCTAATTGTAAGTTAGTATGGCATTTTATTACAACTTTTACCGTGTCGAGTTGTGCATTTTACAACATTTCCTAAGGCGTAGTCGGTCTTTGCCTGCTCAAAATATGGCAACGTACAATTTTGTGGCTTTAGCTGTGCTTAATTAAGTTAAATGACAGGAAATTATGCTACATGTAGCTGGCTACTCTAGGCTACCTCTACTTATCTCACTCACACACACTCTCTGTGCGTCTCTCACTCACTCACTCGCTCACTCAGTGTATGGACGTAGCCTCGCACGGCCAGCTTCCGTTTATTGTCTATGCAAGCGAAAGTAATTGTAAAATTTCCACCTTATGCGCATGGGTCCATGCTGCTGTTAATTGTAGTTTATTATGATTTTATGAGCGTCTAGCCGGCGAAATGCGTTACTTGGCGTTGCCAAGTGTGGCATTTATTGAATAATATTGCATACATTTAGGCTGTTAATGTGCGGCTTTTATATTTTAACGCTTGTATGAGAGTTTTAAGCACAATATAAGCCAGCACTGACGCAAAATGTGCGCTTTAATTAATATTAAAAAAAATGGCTATTGGAATGAACTGCTTATGCATAAAACCCATAGTTCTGCACAGCTGACTACAACTTAATGCGCTATAGCACAAGACTTTCATTTAGTGTCTCTAGCAAATTGATAACTTAAGTAAGCTTTTTATGTAGAAAACACTAAGACTTGGCGCAGTACTGCGAACGTAGTGAGCTAATATACTTTAACTGTTGCTTAAGTGTATTGCATATTAAATTATGATGTTGGGTATCTACAAAAAAAGATAATTTATGCAAACTTTTTAAACAATAAGCTTTTTCAAACGAAATCTTCAATTCCAGGTCTTAGCTATAAAACACAACCAACTTTTTGTTAGTTTAACATTGTCAAATAAAAATTATTAAAAAATTACACCATTTGAAACCGATTCAGACTTCTTCAACTGCTTCATTAAATAATAAGACTTATCATGTGCATATTTTACACAAGTTTTGAACAAATGAGAGATGCTCCACACATATGCTCTGCTGAACGTAAGAACAACTTCCCTTGCTCATTCAGTCACATGCCAGCAAGTTTTAAGTGTCGATATTTTTAAAACACTTATAAAACACAGTCACAGATTTCAACTATAAATTATCAACTTAAAAGGGAAAACCAACTCTATGAGGTAATGTTTACTATGTAGCAAATAAACCATTGCCTATATAAACGCAAGTTGCCAACTTAAGCAGGCCTCACGCATGTATCAAAAACTTTACTTGGCAATACTTTAAATCTCTGTTGGCGTGCTTAACAATCTGACCAACATTTAATACCAACTACACCCGATAACCTCTTAAAAAATCATTGTGAAACTTTTAGAAACCAACTTTTTGGCGTTAAGCACAAATTCATGCACAACTTTTCGACCTTAACAATAATTTACACTTACTAACCGATGCTTAAGGAAACAAAAAATTAAAACAAAAACAACTAGAAAATATCGCAATAAAAGCAGCAATTGCCCTTGCCCAGTTTGCAGTCAGCGCGAAATTCAGCTCAGCTTAGCTTAGCTCAGCACGGAAGAGCGCAGCACACACTTCAAGGCGCCACTGCCACAACGCCCAACACTTATTTCCTTATTGCAGTTCTTGGAAATTGTTTTTACCGTCAAAATTGTTGTGCTGCTATTGTTGTTGCCGCTCTTCTTGTTGTACATACCCCTCCTGCCAACAACACACGCCGTACAAAGTCGTTGCGGTCGGTTAACGCGACAATAAAAAACACTTAAAAAATGTTGAGTCGACGACCGAAACTTTTAATAAAAAAGCAAAAAAATAAAAATAAAAAAATATACACAACAAAAAAACCACAACAACAACAATAAGAAGCAGCGACTATGCATTGTGTATAGCATTGTGCGGGTCGAAGTGAAACGCATGTGAGTGCGCCGTGGGTTGGCTTTAGGGCGTCCCGCATGTGTGCGCTGAATTGTGTTAGAGTGTTAGGAAAAAATAAAATAAAAAATAAAATAGAAAAAAAATAATAGGAAAATAAAAACAAAAATAAGAAAACATGTTCTCGAAGGCGTGGAAATTGCAATTCCGCACACAAGCTGGCAAAAGTTTTCTCTCGCTTGCCCAGGGAGGTTTCTCAGCTGCATGCAACGGCAGCCCGGCTCTGTCGAACTTCTTAGGGTGCTCACTCAGGCATGTTTATCACGAAGATTACACTCACACCTAGCGAGAAAATTTGTGCCTCGGGTGTATAACAAAAACAAAGTTTTGTATACCTTAGCTTAGACGCATATTGACTATGGCTATTGCCAAGGCTATGGCAGCGGCTCTGCCTGCCACTAAGTAAGAGTGAAAGTCAGCTGCTAAGCAAATTTCAAACTGTCACCGCAGCAAATCGACTCTAGAAAATGTAAAGCGCAACAATATGCGCTACTTATGCGTAAACAACTTTGTTTTCAGTTTATTTTCAGCAGAGCAACATGAAAAATAATCTTAATGGCCGGCAATGGAACGCTACGATAATCAAAAGCTTTGCAGATGTATGCAGTATAGACACTAAGCTGGACATTGACAAAGTTACTTAGACACAGGTTCAACAAAAAAAAAAATAAACATGATGCAATAAACATTAAGTAACCCAAGCAAAAACTACATATTTGAAATTTACTTTTTAATGTTAACAAGGATTGCAGTAAAGATCGATAGCTCCTAGCCCCGAATGTATTACGCAGTATATGATTTAAAACATTTAATTTTTTTCTTTTATTATTATAATAATTTTTTTTTTCCCGACAATTCAGCTAACTTTTTATCACAAGCTTTTGTTATCAATATAACATATGACTGACTTCTTTTAAGTTTATTAATCTGTGTTCCGTTTTTCTAGAGATGTACGTCTAAAATATTGACATGTTTAGAATTCAAAGGATTAACATAAACAATAAAAATTCCTACCATTCCGAGTTTCTATAGCGAGTTGCGTATGGCAGACGTTCCCAAGCACTCCTCAACATAAATACATTACATAACAAACAAAATAACGAAAAGCACTACATCGAAAAGCATGGGAAGCAAAAAAAACCTTTACAATCTTTCATTATTCTCCTTCTTGCAGAAAAGAGAGAATACTAAGCATGTTCAGTGCTAATAATTTCTCGTCTATGCCCTGAAAAGTCAGTTAACCCATTCTTCTGCACTCTAAGAAAGACAGCTCAATATTAAATATTGCTGTATACATAAGGTAAATTCTTCGACACCTTGAAGAGCTCGCAGCAGTTCTCAAAAGACAAAACTATTTAAACACAAAAACTTTTCAATAAAAACTTTTTCCCAAACTTAGTTACATACTGACGCCACAACTAAACAAACACTCTTCGAGTTTGAGCTGCTTATTTTTGTTTTTCGTTGAATTTTTTTTTTTTTTTTTGTTTTTTACTAATGTTCTCTTTTAATTGTTTATAAGCTGCTGCAAAAACTTTCCGAAAAGTACACAAAGCCTGCTGCGCAAATTACCACATTGCAAATGACTTCTTGTTCTTATCTTTTAACCCGATGAGCTTAAAAATTTCTATGGTAGTCATTTTGTTTGCTTTGGCTTTCTGCTGCCGATAAGGCCGACAGACATCATTATGCGCTTCATTGCGCAACAAAATAGTTTACCGTATAGCACACACAAGCATTTTGCCATCGAACTTGAGCACAAACGTACAATAAAAATGATAACATTTAAGCAAAGTTTCTATTTATTAACTCAGCTCAACTCAACTCAACTCAGCTACGCCAAGCCACGCAGCAAAACAAAGCAAAATAAGCGAAGTGGCAGATTGAAAACATAAAAAAAAATGCGCACAAGCAAGCGAAAAGAAAGCATAGCATAACCCCAGGGAATGCGTAAATTGTCCTTGTCTATTAGGGATTGCAATGCTTCGTTTTTCGCCATCAAACCACCCTAATATATTTTATTTGTTATTATTGTTTTCTTTTTTCCTCGGCCTGTGAATTAACTACATGAATTGCTTAATTAGAAAAAAAATTTATGTTTACGCTAATTTTTGTAGTGTATTTATTTTCTCTCATTTCGTTATCTATTATTATTATTTTTTATTTTTCTTATTATTTTTCTGCTCCGCTTTAGCGCCTAAAGCTAGGCAATAAAAATGCTGAAACTTACTTTAATGCTGTCAGGCGCACCAACTGCGACTTCCGCTGTGGCATGTGGCACACTTGACAATTTTTGATTTATTAATCAAATACATTTTATTACAGTTTTTATGTGCCTGGCATTGAAATTACTGCTGCAGCCATTGACGGCATAAGGTGGTGTGTGCCACAAATTTATGACATTGACAAAGTATTGCTTTATGTCTTTGTTATATTTAGAATTAATTAGCTTATAACAAAAAACAAAACAAACAAAATACAAACAAAACAAAAGCAAAGCCAAAACTTTGTCGTAGTACATTGACAAAAAAATATTACGCATGTGCCAGTCAGTTGCTGAAAAAGAAAAAAACACAAGACTAAGGCAAGCATAGACACGCGCAGCCAAGACATAAGACATTTATAAGCTTGTCGAACGCATGTAAGTATGCTATAAATATTTTTTTGCATTTTTTACATATTTACTTTTTTTTCTACGCATACGTCGCCGCACCCATATGCGCCGCGTCTGCTCGTATACATTTGTCTCGGCTTATATTTATTTGTCTGCAGCTTTGTTTGTCTGTCTGTTTGTCTGCCAGCCTGTCTGTGTGCTTCCTTGCTAGCTTACTTTAAGTTACCTTTGTCTGCGACTTGTCTACGCCGGCAACTTATTCACACTAACTGCACGCAGCTACCTGGCATAGAACAAAAATATGAAAAAAACAGTAGCATATACATAAAATAATTTCTTATTGGTTTCCACTTGACTGCTTTGGGTTACTTGGGGCGTGTTGAAGTCAAAGATTTATGTACTACAAAGGTGCAATTTTAAGGTGCCCGGCAAAGTGTTTTCAATGTCTGTCTATATGTCGGTCTGCCTCTCTATCTGTCTTTCTCTCTGTCTGTCTCTCTGTCTGTTTGTCTGTCTGGCTGTTCTGTGCATAATAAGCGCCAAATTTATGTACAGGTCTGGCATAAGGACAAACGCCTAAAAGGATTGCACCGTCGCTATCTCAGTAGCGAGTAATTGCGTTCGTCTGCTGTTCAGCGGCCGGCGTAAACAAATTTTTAATGGTCAACGCGCACGCCGCTCTAGGCACTGTCTCCAATGCTCTCTCATAGCTAATGCTGCATAATTTACATAGCATACTTTTCGGCTGCTCTTTGCATACGTACGCATGCCGACATTTATCGCCCATAAATTCTTTTGGCGCTTGGTTTGTCTGCCCTACGTTTGTGTCATGTATTTTATTACTGTTTTCCGTTTATAATTGCCTAGCTGTGTTTTCTTTTTTTTTTCTTTATGTATTTTTGCCCTTTTATGGTGCCTTGTGTTTGATTTATAATTTGCCAGTTAAGTGCTCTGGTACCTTACTAGAATTTTTTTTCCCATTTAATGTCATAAACTAAAAATGTTAATAAAAGCGAACTTAATTATATAACATTAGCCGATATGAGTTTGCGGCTGCCTATAGTGCCACAACTGACCCGCAATGCAACAAACCACAAAATTACCCCAGTCAAAAATGTGAAACTAATTTCAAAAATACACGACAGCCATGAAAGTTATGCAGACGTGGCAGCAGTGGCAGCCACCACCAACATAAACAATATCAAATACAAAAACAACAAACAAAGTTGGGAGAAAAAAATAACCGCATATATACACAAACAATGAACTGCTGCTCATGACTGCCAGCACAGCAATCCCAGCACAGCTAAGCGCAGACATGAGGCAGCAAACAACACTTGCCGAGATTTCATTACCCTCACACCAGCGGAGCCAAGTACGTGGACAAAGACGCGCGCGCGTGTTTAATGCAACCGTCAAAGACATTGCCACGTTAAGTGTTTATAATGCTTTAAAAAACAACAACAGAAACAAGAACAACAACAACAACGGGCATAACCACAAGTAAGAAAAAACACCACCAATAGCAGCCAACTTATGTCGGCACATCAAAGCGACATTTCTTGACGGCAGCGACTGTGTTGTGTAAAAAATGCGCAAGAATTTAACAACTTAAAGCATTAAAAAGACAAATGGCCAACTTAGACGGCGGCACTTTGTCGTATTGCCCGCAGTGCAGCCGGAAAAGCGCAACTGAAAGCCGTCAAAGCGGCTAAAACAAAAAAACACAATGAAGAAGAAGAAAATTTCAGCAGGGCTTTTACATGCCGCTATGCTGTGGCATAAGGCTCTTGGCAAAGAAAAATGTTAATTAACTTTAGCAAAAACTTTGTGAAAGCGAAAAAGAATTTTAAGCCAAGTCATAAAACTGCGGTAATTAGGTTGCAAGGGTGCTGCCAGGTTGCAGCAACATGTTGCTGGCTGCAGTTGATTAAGCTGCAAGTTGCTGAGGCATTATAAAGTGACATGATTATTTTAAACTGACATTTTGTGTGTAAATTTAAAACACAATTTTATATTTTCATATCAGATTTACATTGCAACGATATAATGGAAGAACACAACATAACTGTAAATTATTAGAAAATTACCTAATTTAGGTTATTATCAATATGTAAAAATATACCACTTGAAGCAACCTTTTTTTTTGTACGAGGATTAAGAAGTTTTTCTTATATTTTTTTTTTATTATAATATATTTTATTTTTAAATTAAGAATAAAATTATATTCCAATCGTAGCAAATTTACCAATAAACTTTTGGGGTATATATAATACGAAATGTAACACTATCATAAACAGAACACATTTTGTTCCTGTAAGTTCATTTAGAATACTAAGCTTGGAAATTATCTCACTCGTTTTTGATTGCAGACCCCAATTGTATGAATAAAATCTCTCCTATGCTGTGAAAAAGGCAAAAAAATGTTAATAAATAAATTTATTATCAAGAAGCTACCCAATACATAATCCAATCATTTTAATTCTTTTCAACTGAAATAATATCTAAGCTTTCAGAAAACTTTTCAAATCGGCTTATTCACTAAAGAACATATACTTAGAACATATACTTGTGGATGAATATAAATATTTTTTATAAGATATCACAATCTTGTAATATTAATTTGCTAAACATATATCATACATATATTTTAACAAGATGAAACTTTTAAATATGTTGCAATGATGAATGTGCTTTGTTTAAAGAAAAATCTATACAATATCAGCATTCATTACAAATCTACGTATTTTACTAATATACTCCATTCTACACTTAATGAATTCAATCATCAGAAAAATATACGAATTGTTTTTTTCGCAAAAAAAAAAAAAAATAAACAATTTGTCTATGAGTTTCGTAAGTGAATATTTGTTCTTGATCAGGTTAGATCCTGCATTTGTGCACTTCAAGCTATGATAGCTATGCAAAACTAAGTTATCTTTGACAGGACTCATTCGAACACAGTTCAATAGACATGCAATGCTTTTCCCATCAATTGTCACACCACAACGTGTGCTTTAATTGCATACATCTGCCAAATTACATGCGACGGACATATTTGTATCTTATTACCAAGCAGCATGGCATGCATCTATTATCGTCACCCCTGTTATGCTTGCAAAGACACTTTCGGCCGCTTTTAGCATTGATTTGCGCTGGTTTCAACTTTCAAAGCAAATACAGCACAGGAACATCCCCATGTGGCTGTTAGCAGTAGACAACAGACAAACAGGCAAACAGCGCCAACATATACCGGCAGCAACAACATATGCGTCCATTATATGCTACGCTGCTGTCATGCATTAAATCTCTGTGCCGAATTTCATTTTTCTTATTTACTTGCATGAATAATTTCAATCGCACAACTTTGGCATGTGCCAAGCTACACGCTTACAAAATATTACAGCGCGAATAAACACAACAGCAAGCAGAAAAATACACAAGAAAAAAAAACCAAAACAAGAGAAAATGTAAGAAAGGCAGAAAAAGAAAAAAATAAAGAAAAGCAGAAAAAAAACACAAATTCACTTTCGTCAAATTCATATCATTATTCATTCATACATGATTAGACGTCACCAGGTTCAGGTTTTATATTACACGTTGCTTACGTTGCTTATGTTGGCTGCAAGACAAGTCGCGTGTGCTGACATAGACATGGGCTGGGGCAGAGGCATGAGCATGGGCAAGGACATGTGCCTGGGCGGGCGCAACAAAATTAATGAACGAAATTTGATATAATGTCGACTTCGGTTTCCTTTTTTCCGTTTTATTTTTTCCCCCGCTTTATTATATTTCATTTCTTTTTTTTTTTTTTTTTTTCTTGTTATTTTTTTTATTTTATTATTGGGTAATTTGTACTAATGCATGTATTCACGCAAGCACATAACGGCTTTGTGTTGCCTACAAATTAAATTAAATAAAGCTTACTTAAAAAAACATTTAGTAGCAAATAAATTTCAATTATATTTACTTAACAATTTGACAAATTCAACAATAAACAATTTGCTCACTGCGCTCGCATAATTATCAGCAAACAATTATATTTATATTATATATATACATATATTATATTATATATATATATATTATATATTATAGATACAGTAGAATCTCGTTAATCTGGATATGTCCAAATTCGGATCATCCCGAAGTCATACTGTATTCCGCACAGAGTTAAAAAATTTAAAATTTCTATGTCCTTTGTAATCCGGGCCAGCCATGGTTTCGCTAATCTGGAACGCATGTTTTATGGTGCAATGATTGAAAATTCAGTAAAATAAAACCCGTTTATTTCATATTCATATATCACATTTCTCTTATTGGTGCGTAGGCTTTACTTCATACTTTTTGAAAGAAGGGAAATCTTCCACTAAGTATGAAATATGGCAAAAGTAAGGATTCCAGTATTTCGTTCTATATATACCTTGAAACTATTGTTTTAATTTTTTCTTTAAATTTATATGGTTTTTTTTTATAATAAATGGATTTATAAGCATTTATAAGTATTTCTCCTTTTTAATGTGACTTTTGGCATCCGGACTCTCTCATAAGCAGATTGACCCCGGTTTTATTTGATCCGTATAATCGAGATCCTACTGTACATATTATACATAATTTTTTTTTTTTTATTATTTGTCTTTCTTATTTTTTAACAATCCTGCTTTTTAAAAAAAACATTTTAAGTCATGTTGCTATGCATTTGGCATAGTTTCCGACTGACATGACATTAATCAATTGTTTAAATATGCATATATAAAATATTATCATTGGTTTTCTGTTCATATACTTATTTTTGATTTATTGCATATTCATTGAGTGGCAATTTGCAGCAAACAAAAGCTAAAAAACATATTTAAAACTGTTTAAATAAAAATTTAATTCTTTTTATTTATGCGCTACCTCTTTTTTTATAGCCACGAATGCGTTTATTAATTGCAAATTTATGGCATTGACGCAAGTTGCCATAACTGCATGTGTGCCAATAATTTCTGCTTTTGTATGTTTTTTATTTTAATATTTGCATATGAGCAGTAGCAGCTGCATTTGTTGCTCAAATGCGCCGATGATTATTTATTTTATTTTAAGCATGCATGCGCTATGGCAATGTCTAAAAAGAGCATATTAAATTACACACAAGTTACGGCAAAAAAAGTTTAACTAAATCAAAAAAAAAAGGGCAAAAAGGCATGTACAGTTACATGCGCTTAATACATTTAATTTAAAATTAAATTATATTTTTTAAGTTCCTTTGTTTAATTCCCCGCTTAAGGGACGCTTACTTGTAAACCACTCAAAAGTGCTAATTGTAGGGTAATTTAAAATCGGCCAATCCTCATCATTGGCTGCATTGTATTTTTTATAATACGTTTTCATGAATTCAATTTTTTTATAATAATCATGTATGTGGTTTGTTATTATATTGGAAATGTCATTTAGTAAATTTCTTTTATTGTGTGCGAAATAAATTGGTAAAAAATTATTATTTATAGAATTTTGCAGGCTTTTTTTTCGACTTAATAATATTAATAAATGCCATAAAAAATAACAAATTTCTACTATGCATTTTAATAATTTTATTGAATCAGTTTTTTTTTTCTCAATTTTTCTGTCATTATTAATTTTGTATTTTTTTTTCTTTTTTTTTTATCCAGGTTATTAATATTTATTAAATGTAAATTCACACTGTTTCTATTTAATTTTTTTTTTAATTTAAAAAAAGGCGGCACAAATATTTACTTCAATAATATTTTATTGAATTACCTGCCAATTCAGGTAGTGCAGTTTTTGAAGCATGAAAATTCCTACTTGAAAAAAACATGGGACATAATATGATTATCTCTTTACAAAACGCAGCAAAAATGGGACAATTGTAAAACAGTTGACACACAAAATCACGACAGCTTAAATCGCGACATTTTAAATAAGAAATATAAAATATTATTTTCTAAAATATTATAAT
>JBAMBQ010004770.1:0-55218 GCA_037044495.1 Stegana nigrithorax | reverse complement strand
CGCTAGATTCAAAAATCCTGTTTACTTTCGAACTCACCTTGTATATATAAACTTGATGTGTCAAGTGTCAGTTTCCAGCTTGGTTGCTGCCGTTTGTTTACCTCTCTACAACTATTCTAGCTCAACCTTCATGATCGCGAGTATTTGTACCACTTGGCGCCACTTCAATAAACTCACAGTCAGTTTACTTTAAGGGCCACTTCAGACACCAAGTGCCATTATGGTTTGCTCTTAATATAACAAGTTCATGCGAATGTTATCAATTTGGCATTATGGCCAGGAACCTGTTTAATTATGCAATTTCCTAACAGAGCTAGGCAGCCAACTGCAAAGAGTTGAATTCATTATTTATAACCATTCTTCGCTTAGTTCTCACTCCCAACTGCTAATTTAGCTATATACGACGATGAGTGAGGTATAAAAAACTAGTAATCCCACATGCTCACGCGCACTTGGACAGGCAGGCAGGCAGGCCAATTGAGCCAAGCAAGCAAGCGAACAAATAAGCGACAGGCGGCCATAGTCATAACAAGTTCCAAGTGCAGTTAGATGCAGCACGAATTGAAATCAAATCTAAGCTAGAAATCAAATCAGCATACAAATCAATGCAACGGAAATGGCAACAGCAGTCAACGTTTGTTTTAATGTCAGCCAAGAACAGCATTTAGCAGCAGAGTGAGAGAGAGAGAGAGAGAGAGAGGTAATGCGTGAGGGAGCACGAATATATATATGGGAGCAATCGATACGCGCGGCTCGTTTAGAACTAAAAGATGAAATCAAAGGCGAACTCTCAAGTGTGACAATTTTCAAATGAAACAAACGAACACAGACCGACAATTCGAGTCGACACAAACTGACTAAACAGAGAGCAGCGACTGTGTGTGGGTGAGGAAGTGAGTGAGTGTGGCCAGAGGTATGCGGGAACTGGTGATGTCGCAAATGCGATTTTTCAAATTGAATTGTATATGGCTTTGACACTGGCACAAACTACTGTATACACTTTTTTTTTTCTATTTGCTTTTTTTTTTTAATTCACTCTTTTGTTTTTGTCTGTTGCACTTTTGTTTTGGTTTGCGGTTTGTGGCATGCGAACAAAGAACGCTGCAGCAGCGACTCTGCTGACTCCTACACTTGATGCATGTGCGAAAAGCAAAACAAACGAAACAAAATAAGCAATAAAGGTATTTTGCACAAAGTTTTCCAACAACAACAACAATAACAACAACAATAAACAAAGTTTCACTTTCAATTTAGCATTTTTGTTGTAGATTTGTACGCAAAACAAAAACCGACAATAGCCGAAAAAAGAGTTTTGTTGGATTTTGTCTGTTGTCTGTTGTCTTTTGGTTTTGGTTTTGGTTTGGTTTCGGATTTGGATTTGGATTTGCTTGGTAGGAGTTGGGCGAAAAGCGAAAGGTGCTCATTATCTGCCCCGTCGCAGCTGCATGCGCATCAAAGGGCTCCGACCTCGCAGCTATTGAGATGCTAAATTGTCTGCTGTCAACTAAGCTACGCTGCCTCTCCACCCCCCGGCACTGCACTATGACAGCTGTGTGTTGTTATTGTGGCGTTTTGTTGTTGTTGCATTTTCTTCTTCTTCTCCTATTGTTGTTTCTTGGGCTAATTAAGTGATTTCATTTTTGGTTCATTCAACTGTTGGTTGTCTCAGTAATTGCTTCATTTTCTGCGCACTATTAATTCGAATTATTTTCTTTCTCTTTTTTCTTTGTTTTTTATAGATCTACTTGCCGCTTGGGAGGATTTATTAGGCTGGAGTGAAAATGCTGCTGCTGCACGTAAGTTGCAAGAGGAGATGATCGTGCTGAAGCATTCGTTGAATCGCCTGAGTAACCAAGCAGCAATCGAGCTACTCGACACTGAGCCAGCTATACAAATCGCCGTCGAAGCGTTAAAGGTAAGCGTTTAGACGAATAGTTAAACTTGCCACAAACAAACAACTGACTAATCTTGTCTAATGCCCGCTCGTCTGCCATCATTTCCTCCATATAGAATGAGAAAAGCCAATTGCAGAGCTATCGCACGAGCATGCTACGTCTGAATGCGTCCGTGCACAGTTGGTTAACACGACAGGAGCGACGCCTGCAGGCGGCACTCATTGAGCAGCAATTGAAGGAGGCAGCCGATAAGGTGACACAGGAACAACAGGCCCAACAACAGGCTGTGGTCGAGTTTGTGGAGGAAAAAGCAGAAGCCGAGTCCGAACAGAAGAAACCGTCAGCTGACGTGCAACAGACACAGATACAAACTCAGACCCAGACACAGACACAGACCCAGATACAGACCAGAGAAATCACAACAATCACCGTGACCGACAGTAACGGTAATCAATTGGAAGCGCACAGCGCCAGCAGCACAGTAGACGCCGGCACATCCACGGTGACAGCGACAGCGACAGACGTCAGCATGGCGAATGCATCGGCTGCAACCGGCGATAAGATGTGGCAACTGCAGACACTCATGACTGCGGAACAGGAGTTCCACAAGCATCTGAAGAACGAAGTGAGCGACATGTACAGCGCCTGGGATGAAGCCGATGCCAGGTAAGAAGTGGCTTCGCTCATTGTATGGCGGGATTATTTATATTTGTTCTTTTCCCACCTGCAGAATCAATACACAACTCGAGATGCTCACGAATTCACTGATTGCCTGGCGCCAGCTGGAGTGCGGTCTTTCCGAATTTCAGCAGGCGCTCGGTCAGGATCGTGGCACATTGAAAGGTCTCGAGGGCGCACTCGACAAGGGACAGGCAACGCCGATTGAGCTGGCACAGAATGTCAAGTTGGTGGCTAAGCTGCTCTCGGAAAAGGTGAATGTCAGCCAGGAGCAACTGATTGCCGTGCAGGAACATCTCGATCCGAATCACATTTTCCACATTACCAAGTTCACTGCCTCGAATGGCTCATTGTCCGATTCGGGCATCTCTGACGGTGGCACCACATCCGATGGCGGCCTTTCCGAGCGTGAACGTCGTCTGGGCGTGCTGCGGCGTTTGGCCAAGCAACTGGAGTCGGCACTGGCACCAGGCAGTGAGGCAATGAAATCGATTGCAGCTCGCATGGAATCCGCTGAGGCAGAGCTGAAGAATTTGCAGAACACATGCCGCGATCTGATCGTGCGCACTGCGGCGTCGCATCAAAGCAAGAAACTGCAACAACAGCAACCGGAAGCGACACAGACGCCACACGATGACACTCCAGCAGTGGCATTGACGAGTGTGGACTTGGACACGTCACACGATGCCAACGAGACACTCAAACCGCAGCGCAACGGGTACCTGAAGGCAAATGGTCATGTGAATGCCATGAACGGTGTGCAGCAGCAGTCGGCTGCGCTGAAGCGTCGCAACAAGCGGAAACAGCGCAAGTCACAAAGCGAAGCGGATGGCGGCAGCGGAGCAGCTGATGACAGCAGTAAAGCATCGAAAAGCGCAAACACGACAAAGTATGCTGCCGCACTGGCCACAGGCGGCGACGGCGGTGATCCCGATGATGATCCAGCACTTGAGTACAGCCTGCAGAGCAGCGATGACGATGCCAGCGACGATGAGAAATCGCGTCCGCGTGGCTGGGCATGGCGCATCGCCAAGGTGGCCGTGCCCATGCAGTTGGCGCTGTTCACCTTCTTCTGCGCTGCTTGCCTGATGCAGCCGAACTGCTGCGACAACCTTAACAATTTGTCAATGAGTTTTACGCCGCAGTTGCGCTACATCCGTGGCCCGCCGCCAATTTGAGCTAATGCGGAGCATGCGTTTTCAATTGTGCGACTCGTCGAGTCGCGCCGAAAACGCGTCACACGTCTAAATAGGATCAATTTATATGTAAGAATTTAACAGTTAATTAACAGTTAGGTTCAGCAATAGACACCACGATCAGTGCACAAAAGTCGTCGCGCGCGCCACACAGAAAACCAATTGTTCAGAAGCAGAGTCAGCAGCACGCGGCTCCTGGTACTTAAAGCACCATGCATGCGATTTGCGCGCGGCTCCTGCGCGTTTATAAACGCGCTCGCTGACAGACGGCTTCGATCGTGTTCGTTGTTTTTTACTAAGAATGAATGAATTCAAAAGGAGAATTGTGCATTTCTTGCGAATCGCTTAGTTCTTATTTTTACACTGAAATTATCATTCGTGGATTTATATATTTTAGAGTTTTTTTTTCGTTTTTTTGAAGTTAGTTCATCTTGGTTTTTAACATTATATAAAAAAAAAAACGTTTAAACTTTGTTCGTTTGTATGCAGCATCAAAAACAAAAAAAAAAGAAGCATGTGCGCTAAAACATAAAATAAAAAGTATATTTAGAAATGTCTTGAGAGCAGCCAGTAACGGTGCTTGGTATTATGATGATGTGAGATATAAGGAGAATACAAAAGCTCAAAAACGGGCATGATAAAGCGCATTAAGCGACAATCTGCACTTACAAGGAATTCTAAAAGCGCGTCGAAACGCTGATTAACCACAGTGCACTAAACTAGAACAGTGGGTTGCGTTAACCCATGTGATGACAAATATCGTATGTACTTACTGAAAAAATAAAACAAAAAAATGATGAATAAATAGGTTAGGCAGCTTTCGCTGCAACCGAAATGAGCATATCAATGGAAATCGCAGCCACCAGATGTGTGTGTGTGTGTGGTCTTGCATGACTTTTTTTTTTAAAAGAGTTGAAATTATTATTTTATAGCAGAACTTGATGCGTGTCTGATATAGTAGTGCAGCTTATTTTGTTGTTTTTGTAAACTTTTTTGTTGCAGCAACACTAAAGTGCCTACGAAATGAGTTGAAGTGAACAAAGTACAAGGCAGGCAATGAGCAAACAGAAGCTAAGCCACCTACAAGTATACTTACGCGATGTAGACCCAACAGCAGAGTGGGGACAAACCGCGACTAACAGAAGATTTAACAAAAATTCAGCAAATGAATTCTATTTTTATATGCAAACGCAACGGCAAAGCAAACATTTTTGAAATACTTATTTAACTGTTCTCTTGATTACGAATATATATTCATTTAATTAATTTTATGTCTATTATATTAATAGGTTCAAACTAATGACGCCCAAAAGAAATATTAAAAAAACAAAAAAAAAAAAACAAAACAAAAACCACAAAAACAACAAAAAACACCTAAACATCTACATTAAAAAAAAAAACTATTACAATAATTTAAATATTTGTACGTATTCGAGTAACTATTACTTTATATTGCTTCAATGGCTAAAAACATGTTTAAAAATTGTCCTTAATTTAACAAGCAACTGTGCATTGCAAAATCTTATCGCAGCAGCCGACAAAGCCACGGTTGATTTATGCTTACACATTTAATTGTAATTATGTTCTAAGAATTATATTTCTGCATTTTCATATATTTAATTAATTTCCCGATTACAGCAAAAATAACAGAAGAAGAAGCAGACTTGTTTAAAACAATAAAACTATTTTCTTAAAAAAGAACAAAACAAAATATGCTTTTTTATTTCATGCTTTTAACCCATACGTTAATAGCCGAGTACCTGGGGTACCACCGTTGTTTTGTGCATAGCGAATTTTTCTTCAAAGTAATGTTTTTTTATTCGCAAAAAATGTATTCAAACTTTAAACATCCGCTGCAGGCGCATCCGCAGCGAATTACGAAACTGTCTTCAGAAAAAATGTAGCCTGAAATGTCGCCCTTCAAACAAATGTTCATTTGACATAATCGCATTTCTGCTGCGCGATATATGGGTGTCATCACCATCTAGTAAAAAAACCGAACGTACTTTTTAGATTAACCAATATTTAGATGCCGATAACTGCTTGAAACCTGGTTGTATGCTGTGCTAAAATGATAATGCAGTAGAATAGTTCGTGGAGCACCATCTAACAATCTGTTTTATATGTGCATGGAAACTGCTTTATCAACATCAGATTATATACAGTAATTGCCGAATAAGTGCGTCAATCGAAAATATCGTTAGTATTAACTAATATATAGAATTTAACAGGATTTTGATACAGAATTCAATTTGTTTTTGTTATATAGAATTCAGTTTAGAATATTATATACAATTTTATATGTTTTTTTTAAAATTATTTTTTGTTTTTTTTTTTAGAATTCAATATAGAATTCAACAGGAATTTGATATAGAATTCAATTTTTTTTTGTGTATATAGAATTCAATATAGAAATTTATATAGAATTTTATATATTTTTTTTTAATTATTTTTTATTGTTTATATAAAAGAAAGTCGGCTTAATGTTACATCATTTATAAGTCAAGAACGGCTGAACCGTTTTTTATGATTTTTGATTTGTTAGATTTGTCTGTGCGTTGACTTCCAGAATAATATTGGAATCGGTTACTAAATCGGATAATAAATGAGGGTGTATAAGCAGTGATTATACATTTCGTTTCATTTCGTAAATTAACGAGCAAGCATAGATAATTGTTTCTGCTGGTCGAATGAATTTAATTTTGAATTGTGTGATTAATTTCTGTGTTGTTTACAATGCCGCGAGCCAGAAGATCTAATCTTTCAGAACGAAGTCGTATTGCATTTAGAATGCGGAATATTGTGAATCAAAGCACTGCAGATGAACGAGAAATATCACGAGAAAGGCGCCGTCTTCGTGCTTCACGAGCACAAGAACAAAGAGATGCAACACGCCAGTCACAAGGTCAATCCTTGAGTGTTTGTGGCCTGAATCTCGAAAATAAATGCTTCTCTCACCGTCAATTGTACGTAGCATGTTCACGTGTCGGTAAACCATCCGCTTTGTTTGTTCTCGCACCTGACAACAAAACGAGAAATGTCGTATATCACAAGGTGCTTCAATAAATACAAATACCGACAAATGCCTTCCTGCCATGTACATTTAGTTTATCAATGTAATTTTAATTTTAATGTTTATTTTTGTACATATAATAAATTAATTAATAACTGAAACGATATTTCTGATTGTATCATTATGTGAAAAAGAGGGTAGTATAACGTCTGCCGGGTCAGCCAGTATTTTATATAGTATTTTATATATTTTATAATTCGAGTGCTAGGCATCTATTATTTTTTTTAGAAATATTTGATATCAGAGTTGGCTTTTGCTTGGACTATGAGTGTCAATGGCAGGGTCTAAATAAATCGAAGTAGTCGTGTTTCATTTGTTTAGAAAAAACAAATTCTCACAATTTTTGTTTGAAAATCAATCTAAATTAAAAAACAAGAAAATAAAAATGGAGTAAAAGATTCAAAAGACAAACCTCCCTCGGTAAACCGGTAAAATTTGAAGAATAATCACATGGAGAGCCAACCGCAAGCCACAAGATGTGTCCGTTAGGGGGAGGCATAACATCTGCTACTCATGTCTGCTGATTGTTCATGCGGATTTCATTTCCATTGTTGTCATCGTAATTAATCCGTGTAATCCATATTTTGTTAAATTCAGTTTTGAAAGTTTGTTCGTACACGCAAGGAATACAATGTCTACGGAAAATCAACTGAGAGAGTTTCGTAGAGGCTTCAACCTCTTTGACACCCGAGGTAATGGCAAGATCCAATACTGCCATGTGCCGGATTGCTTGCGTCTTCTGGGCCTTAATCCATCAAAAGCCGATCTGCGGAAGTGCACTAAAGATCTGAATCCTGCCGAAGACTTGACGTTCGATGCCTTTCTGATTGTTCTTTCGGCCGCTTTGAAACTGCATCAAGCCAACCAAGCGAATGAGTTCATCGAAGCTCTCAGTTTTCTAGACAGGGCAGGCACAGGTTTCATATCATCCCATCAACTGCGCCACTTGTTGACCACGTTTGGTGAACCACTCTCGAAGTTGGAAGTCGATGCACTTTTCATTGGAAATGTCAACCAGACGGGCCAAGTCAATTACAAAGAGTTCGTTCACTTGCTCTTCGACAATTAGCAAAACTGGAAAAAAATGGGCCGAAACAACGAATTGTCCTTCATTATTGATTTAACCAAGCTGGTCCACCGATTTCAATAGTTCAAATGTACATCATATTATGCTTGACAAACAAGAAACACAACCATTCACATTTAACTTCAGCTGTTGCAGCTTACATAGCTTTTAATATTCATCAAATCAGTTCAGAAGTTTCCTGCATCTAAATCTGTTCTACACTTGGAAATGAAACAATAAAGTCGTTTAAAAACTCCAATTAAGTACCATGAAAGTTTCAAAAGGCAAGACAATTGTAACACTGTCATCACTGATAGTGGATGGGGCCAATATTGGATTCTGCCAAAGACACTAGGCGGCGTGTGAGTTGACTTGGTAAGTTTAAAGCTTGACCCTTGGGTCTGGACCTGAGCTTAGGAGTAGCCAATATTGTGCATTAAATATCCTGTACCGCGCTAGAGCCGATAAGAATTGTGGGTTTCTCTTGCGGTACTTCCTGGTAAGCAATTTATGAAGTGTCTTTTTGTTAGAAAGGACTCATCCAAGCATGACTTTGTTTCTTGGTGCAATGCATTTTCAATTCATTTGCCTGTTAGATCCTTCACTATTTCATATACGTATATATATTTTAAAGAAGTTTACTGTGTTTCTGAACTTGCTTTATATGTAGCTAACTGAAAATAGGTTATTTTGCTGAGATGTCTGTCCCAGCTTAGTTTTGAGTTCCGCTTCAGTTCTGCCAACTAATTGTGTCTATAGATAGACTGGCTAGCTTGCACAAAATAGCTTACGATTTTAATAAGGTGCTGCACTCTTTCTCAATTAAAGGGTAACTGCTCGCCTTCCTCGAATTGAACTGTCAGCCTCATCAGCAGCACTTCAGTTGTGATGCTGCTGCTGCCAGAATAGAAGTGTGCCAGCGAAAGTCAATTGAAGGCGAACAACAATTACGTATTTCACCCTCCTTCGGTTGGTCAGCCGGCGGCCAAAGTCAACACCTCTTATTAAATGACTCACGCCCGCCTACGTACCGAGTCGCTGAGGGCTGCTGCTGTCCATCATGTGTTGGGCTTAAATTCCGAGCATAAATTAACGACTTGTACGTACACGCTCTGAGGGTGGTTCCCCGCCGCCCCACGTTTCTGAGCATATTTTCGTTTCCGCTTTGTGCTGCGACTTTTCCAGGTATCAGCTTGGACGGAAGCCGTGCGCAGTGGCTAGACGACGGCTACGTAGACTTATTTTTATTTTATTTATTTACTTTTATTTCGTTTATTTCATTTTTCTTTCTGCCCGCTGGAGCATGTATTGTCTTGTGCAAATATGTGTGGGTACTCGTATTTCATGCAAATGAACATAAATAATTCGAGTGAATTGCACGAAATTGCCAAAACGATTTATGTTGACATTATCTCGAGAGACATTTCTTTCTTGCTTTCCATTTTTCGTTTTTTTTTTCCTTTTTCTTCCTTTCTTCCTTTTTGGCTGCTGTCGTGCTGCCAGGCTCGTCGCTTTGCATGATTAATTACGCAGGCGAAATGAACTGAAGGCTTTCTGGTTATGATGCACGCCGACGCGCAGATAAGTGGCCGAGGGAGTGCTGAGATGTCGCAGTCGGATACAAGGGCAACAACAAACAGCACAGAATTACATTATTGGTCCCCAGTTGCAAATAAGAAAATTCTCTTCTTCCCTCTTTTGTTTTTGTGCAGCATGCACAGAAAATTAAATAATTTGTGTTTATTTAAATGTTGAGAGATGCGAATCGAATACTCCCACATATGCCCTACGTTTGATCAATCGGGCAATATGCGTGTCTCGAAGCTTGAAAGCGATTTTTGATGTATTTTTCAAAGCGACATTTGCAGAGTTTTCAATTCGAAAGAAAAAGTTGCTCCCTATGCAATTTCCGCGTACGCAGCCGAACTTTAGCAATGACCAGCGAAATGCGCAGACAACTTCTGAAATCGCGTATGCGAGTCACGTTTTTCGACTGCGACTCGGGAAAATCAATATTAAATTGCAATCAACAGTGTAGTTTTTTTTAAAGCCAATATAAAAAAAGAAATACGAAAAACTACAAATTTTGGCAAGTCTTAGCCAAGCGTTGCGAAATGGTCTGCACTTAAAGTGTTAACTTTAAATTTTTATAAAGCCCAAAAGCGAACACGAAGTGCTTCCTGGCAAACAGCAACTGCGCTGTCGTCCTTTATGCCGGCTGATGTCTGCAGATTTATGACACAACATAAAAACTACACGTCAAACGTTTTTGCACGCAGCCCCGCACCCCAACACCCTAGAAGCCCATCATGCAATCAGTCCAGCTTAAAATGATGCCTCAAACCCGCACCCGGCACCCCGCACAATCGAATGCCGATTACGGAATTTCTTTGACAAATTGCGAAAATCCGTTTGGGCAAAAGCATCTTGTATGTAATTTTTCATGGAAATCCATAACTCCCCCAGCCCACATTCAATATTAGTCTCAATTCTTGGCTATTTTAACACTTAAAGTCAATTTTTGAGCTATGTCGGCTGGGCTTAGGCATTCTCGCCTTCCTCTGCTTGTGTGTGCGCTGACCTTTGTGAGTTTGTCATATGATAAATGGTTTTGTATGATAAAATAAATCATATGCCAGTTAAAGCTGTTCATTTGTACCCACAACTATAACTGATGATGCCATGTAAAATTGCAAATGGAATTTAGAGGCAAGAATTGCACAAAGAACGTTTTCTTGCTTGGATCCTGATTCAATACAATAATGAGTTCTGTATAAAGTCTGTGCATTATATAATGTTTGTTGAAATATACACCTGTAATACACGTATGAACTGTGTTTCCGAAAAATTGACTTCTTTTAAAAATATCACAGTAAGAAACACCAATAGAGGAATTAAATTGTACTAAGCATTTCATAATCCATTTAATGCATGATTGAGAAAGAGTTAAGAAGCACAAAACAAAAAAAAAGATTGCAAAAAAAATAAAAAATAAAATAATTTTGATAAAATAAAAACTAAAAATACAAATAGGATAAGAGGATGTCTGAGAAAAAGCGTTAGATGCATTTTGTATCTTTACTTCAAGATAACCTTTGTTCTGTTTACAAATCGGTTAAGTAAGGTTAGGTTCGATAGCTGCATCACAAAGTAAGTGATGCCACTTAGACCACAGTATGGGTCGGTTGTGAGCCACAAGGTTGGGGACCTAGCTACCTCCAAACTGGATGAAACCATTTAGAGCTTTTAATGAAGCGATCAAAGTAATTAATCCCTAGTTGGTATAGATTGTCTATACTTTCAATCAAAGAAGATCCTAGGAAACATGTTCTCCTTCTGACTAGAGCTAGTACAGAAAAGATGTTGTGTTGTTTCCAGTTTCTCTTCATTCCTGCAGCTGCGACAGAAATCGTTGGTTAAGACCCCGAGTCTTATTGTGTGAGTCCCCATTAGACAGTAGCTTGTTAGGGTTCTTATCTGGTTACAAATACTGACCGTTAAATTTTTAAGCCATGCTACAAATCAAGGATGGAAGCATGCTAAGCGTAGCATATACAGTAATTACAATTTTACCCTGCCTGCATAGGCATAGGTTTACGAATTAACTAAGTAACTAAGAAAATAGATTTAAAATTCCTTAAAAGTCTGCAATAAGGAAAATCTATTAAATAAACTGCAAATGTTGCGAATAAATGTAAAGAAAATATTCTTATGTATGTATGTTTGTATGTGTGTGTGTGCATGTTCGTTAGCTTTAATGGAATCGGTCATTTTGATGGCGCTGAGTGAATGCATGACCATCAAAATTGTCACTCGTCTTTCCAATACTCCTGAGAGTTCTTGTGAACACTGTGAATGGAACGCATATGTACAGGACATGTTGTCCTGCTGCGGCATTGCCTACAGTTCTCGTAATTTGCAGCAATGTTGACACTTTATGATGTCCCTTTAGTGCTGAGTAGACACAAAAATGTAATTGAATGAATGTTCGACCAAATGAATAGCTGACTGACTAGATTGCTGCGTGAGAGACTGGGGGAGTGGGGAAATGACATCTTGAGAAAATGTAAACATGCATGCGCATCAAAACCACTAAACAGAAAAAAAAAAAAGAAAATACTTCTCCGCTGGTCATCAAATATGCCAAGCTATGCGAATAAAACTTAAAGCAATTGCCATGTTAGGCATGGAAAACTTGCATCATTGACCTTTTCACAGTAAGTGAGAGAATGTGCGAGTCCTGGTATAATAATCGTAAGGCTCGTTGTTGGAAATATTAATTGGTCTTTCTTTCGGTATCGGAATCCCATTTAAAAGTCATAAAACACTTGAAACTTCTTTAATTAAACTTGCACAGCGCACTGCACAGCGGCGACTGCAGTGTCGCCCCCCTCTGCCTTTGCCTCTGCCGCTGCCACTGACATTTGGCCTCTGTGCGCTTTTGTGGCACCTGAATAAAGTTACAAGTTGCAAACAAGAAAAATGCTAATTAGTTGCTAAGTTGGCGGCAGGAAGTTTTCCGCTGCGGCTGGCGCAGCTCTCAGACACGTACTTCGCAAGGTAACACTTTAGCTAAGGAAAAAAAAAATGGAATTTAATGCAAGGCTGCTTCGAAAACTTTGCGTAATCGACTCGACGCGGCTGCAGGGCGCTTCAATGTTTGTGCCAACTTGGGAGCTGTTTGAGCAGCGCAGCATGCTCGGCATGCAAAAGTACAAAGCAAAGATTTATGCGAAACTTTTTCAAAATGTGCTTTCCTTTTTTAATACTCAAGTAGTATATGCTGCTCTGGTTCATAGTTGTACCGCACTTAGTCCACACTTTTGATGTCATTAGAAGCAAAGGCAGCAGTTACAGATTTCCTATTAAAAATATTCCAAAGCTTCCGTTGCGCTTACACCGATTTTGGCAACAGAAGAATACGAGAGTTCAAGCTGAGAATGTATGCAATGCATATACTTAGATACATGTGTAATGTACTCAATATTGCAAGTCTACACGCCCCAGGCAGTTCCCCAAGTGAACTTCAACGGAAGTGTGCCCACACAATGGTGACATAATTTTAGAACAACGTTCTCATGTTGTCTTTTGTTGTAACTAAATTTTTGACATTGTTGTGGGTGTCACAAATTCGATTTGGCATCACCACCAGCAGCAGCAGCAGCATGAGCAGTGCCAGCATGAACAAGAGCGACAAACATAACAACAACAATAAGAACAACAACAACAAGTACAAATTGAGCAACCACCAATTATAATAATACAGTTACTTAAATTTCAGTCACCCGATGTAAAGACTGTAACGAAACAAAACAAAACAGAACGCAAGGCATGGCATGGAATGGACTGCACTGGTGCTTCCTGCGAAGTGATGAAAGGAAAGCAGAGCTGAGCGGGTGCGGGTGCGGGTGGTGCGCATTTAGAGTTCGCGTGTTATGCGGAAACTGTCTCGAAATTTAATTTACATAATTTCATATGCCGACTGCTGCTGCTCCTGCTGCCATTGCTGCTGCTGCTGTTGCGGATTTGAACGACGCTTTTTAAGTGCCTCATAACGCAAGGCAACAACGTCGAAGGCTGACAAATGCGAATTTGAATGAAAATGATGTTTTTGATTTTGATTATGTAAATTTAAGTATTTGAACAATATTGTCCATTAGAGCAGAAGAGCCAAGACGCCTTCACATTAAGTACCTTGAGGCCTTCACTTCCCATGGCCAATGTACGCAACTTAAAGCTTTAGCAGCTATCTGAGTTTTAACTAATTTTCATTTGGGCTCAATCTTGACGCTGGCATTTGACTTCATTTGTTGCAGTGACGGGGTTATAAAAGGATAATTTACAAGGTGAATCGATTATGAGAATTGGTTTCTTTACAGAATGACTCAAAAATATGTCTGCTGCTTTTTAAACGGCTACGAAAATGTTGTCTTTGTTTCTTCTGCTCTTTAAAGATTGGCTGCATTTATGATATGTTTCCTCAATGATTGCATATGCAATAAATTGTTGAATAATTGCAACATCTTGATCTCGAAATGCATAACGTGACACTTAACCGCAATTATTCACTTAGGCAGGATATTCAACGTTGGCCACAAATGCGCTGAATGAGTTTTTCTACCGCACGACTGCGACGGTTCGCAGCTGAAAAGGGCAAATTGAATTAAATTGACCATTTCATTTCGACACACTGTGGATTATTCTGCGGCTATGTAAGTTGGGGACGCCATAAATTAATGTTATTGCCGAAATGGTCAACAAGATTCGACTGATTCGCCGCTCAACGTGTGGCTGGCTTAGATTGAAGTAAATATTAAAGCGGCTTAAGGATTTCCTTTTCAAAATATTGTAAAATGTATTTTACATTTATAGACTGTGTTAAGTTTAATTTTAGTAATCTTCATTTGTCTTGCTCTTTCTTGGCATTAAGCCAATAAATATTTGTTAGAAAGTCCTAAGCGAGCTTTCTTTCATTTTTAACAGCATACATAAAAAATTAAAAATATTTTGAAGCGATTCTGAAAATAGTTATGATTAATGTATTTAATTCGAATTCGTTTCGAAAGCAATCGCCAAAATGAAAAGCGACGCCTTCGGAATGCCTTTGTGCTGTCATCAGAGTTGCGATTGTTTTATTTCCTATTTAAGGGTGGGTTAATGTCACATTTGGGTTCGGGTTTGGGTTTGGGTTTGGCTGCGGAATTGGTCAAACGTTGCTAAACAAACGAACATTTGTTGCCTCTCAATTGGCATTTAATCCTGGTCACTGGTGAGGGTAATTACGACGCCACTCGCCCCGCAGGAAATTTGCGTCTGTCAGCAGTCGGTCAGCAGGACGACAGCCCGGCAATACGGCAGCACATACGTGTGTGTGTGTGTGTGTATGATAGAAATTAAATACCTCACACCCAACTAAACATCTATTCGCCTAACTGCCAGCCTGGCAGCCCGTCTGTCCGTCTACCCGTTCTGGCGATGCAGGACATCCACCCAAGGCTTAAGCCGTGCGGCCTTAGAGAGGTCAGCGGTGAGGTTGCGCTTCATCTTTTATTCATGGCGTGTGTGTTTTGTATATTTGTAGATTTGCTGTTATTGTTATTGTTGCTGTTGTTGTTGTTTTTCGTTATTGTTGGCGATTTTTCTCTTAATTTCTCTTTCTGATTTCATTTTTGGCCATTCTAATGAACTTCCTGTAACAGCGTTCATGTTGTTTCGCCAGGATCGCTCCATGCTAGGCTAATTCAAGTGCAAAAGATTTTCGATTTGCTGCCGCTGATTGTGACGGATTCGTTTTCAATCGATTGCAATCAGCGACGAGCAACAATTGCGGAAAGCTGCTGAAAGCGATGCGATTAACGCAATTGAATGATTTCGAATGGAAAACCGAACGAAACTTAAACTACACACGCACAAACATTCAACCGAAGCGAGAGCGAGACGAGCCACGCCTCCAATCAGGAACAAACATCTTCGAGTGACAGGCAACTCATGCCTCATGTCTGTGCTGCGTGTGGCTGCCCATGTGCACTTGGAGTTGTTTTTATTTCTATTTTTTATGCTTACTATTTCCTCGAAGTAGAAGAAGAGCTCTCAAAGAATTCCGATAATCGTTTGTTGATTCGTTTAATGCAGCCGCAGCCATTAACTGCTCATAAAAATGCACATTTCCGCAATAATGCAACGTCGTCGCCGGCATCCTTCGAGGACATTTTTTCGCAGCTCGTAATGGCGTCGCTCATGGCAGGTGGCCATGGCAATGTCGCCCGATAATCCACTGCTTCGATTGCTGGCAAGAGTTCAAATGTCCGCACTGCAGGATTCGCTGCCAGCATACGCAAGTGTCCTTCTGGATTATGCTTATGTGCGATTCTTATCTTTCAATTGTTATTTGATGCAATTTCGGCTCGTTAAGGAATCCAAGCAGCATTCGGGGAAATGCATTGACTAAACATTTACGGCATTAGCAACGCATAAAAATAGAAATCGATTTCGAATCGAAGATTCTTGTACTGACTTTGGTATTTACAGTGTCGATCATATTGGCTTTGTGCCATTGCAGGATAAACACAGAATAGTTAAAAAACAAAAGAAAGGAAATTAATTCACCAGCCTCAAGGTTTGCTTTCACAATGGAAAGTTGGCAATATTCTTGTAGCGCCGATTATTGTGTTATTCAGAACCTTCTAATAGGTTTTCCTGTAGTATAAGGATTAACATGGATGGGAGTGTGACATGTTGACAACACTAATTTGTAACGTTTGAGAAAATTAAATTATGGCCTAAACACGCTTAACCCTTCAAGGCACATGTGGCAGCGTGCCGTGCAACCCTAACATACCACAAAGCGTTGAACGTGCACCCCTTGCCTATTCTTTTTAAAGAAAGAGGACCAACCGACAGGAATCAATTTAAAATTGAAAACTCACACATGCACCCAGACTTCACTTATATTATTACATTAAATATCATTAAAATGGTTCACGGTTCGGTATGCTGAGGCCAGGAATTTTGCATATGGAATGGAAAAATCGAAAAAAAATCCAAATAATCAAGACCTGGTGTCGCATAAATTATTATGCAATAGTAAACATTTTTAATGCCCGCAAAAGGGTTACAAGTGCAGAATCTCGATGGGAATGTCTGATTGGCCTGCATGGCATCAATCAATGAGGCGAATTTTCCAAGCGATTTCCATTCTATGCATGACTAATGAAGGTCAACACTCGCTGCCAACACACGCGCAAACCCAAAGAAAAGCCAAGAAAAATTGACTACTGCATTTCCACATGTCTGTGTCAAGGAAGTCTGCCAAAACTGGCATACCCAAGTAAGCACGGAATGCGTCCACTTCTGACTACTGCTTTGGACACAATGTAGCCCTGCCTGGTGCCAAGTTCCTTTGTTGCTGCGACAGTTGACAAAACGTGTTCCTGATGTGTAGGCGTAGCTGATTGCCGAAGAGAGCTCAGCGGCAGAGGGCGCCAGCCAGCTGCCATTGTAATTCGCATTCAGTCGACTGAGCCAAATCATCTCACTTTCACAATTCTCCGTTTTGTGTTCGTCACAATCAGCAGCAGAAAATCAATCCTTACTAGAATTGGGTTTCCTCTAGCAGAAAAAAGCCCGATCACAACTGTAATGAGTTCATAGTGGCAGCATCTCACAATGTGGCTTATTTATTTGCGTATTTTGTGTTAAATATTTTTACTTTTTTAAAAATCCTAAAACACATTTTTATGTGTCGCAAAGCACGAGTAAAAATATATTAGAATTTTTCCGGATTGATTTCTCGTAATCGGTCTAAACAGGAGCAAAGTCGAAAGGAAACGCGTTGCAATTGCGAAACGTTTTAACAAATGAGTTTAACAAGGAAGAAGTCATAAATATAAAATACGTTTGAGTAAAGAATACTTAAGTGGGAGGCAAGTCTGACGAAGATGATAATGTAACGGTTGAGTTCGTCAGCTGAAGCTAAGAATTGATTTTGAATTTTTACATTAGGAGTATCAACATAATCCAATCGAAATCATTGAGATTTGAATGGCCACTGGAAACACGAAACAATGTTTTGCTAGTTCTAATTGAACACTAGTAAATCGGATTCCATACTAAAGGTTTGATAATCCTATAAACTGCAAAGATCTGCAGAAAACCGAAGTGCTCATGGAATGGAACTGTCCAAACTAGTCAGGACATAGGCTTTTGTCCTCTTTCAGTATCTATGGGGATAATGGGTTTACAAGTTACAAGAAATTTGGAACTGAGTAGGTCGGAGTCATTCATCCCTTGCAATTTGTGCAACTCGGCTTAACATTGAGAAATGCGTTCATATGATAGGAGCTATTTCAAAAATAGTTGTTCCATGATTTTAATAAATAGGGTTTTCATTAGTTTGAATTTTCTCTGTTAAGTTACTAAAAACAAAAAAAAGAAGAGAAGACGATCACACTTGCAACACATGACTGTGTATCCAATTTTGAGGCAATTTAAGTATGTTCCTATTAACTTTCGAACCTTTTAAAGCAGCCAAGTCATGAAGTGATGTTTTCTTTTCTACTTCAACAAAAGTTCAAAGGTGTGCACTTGGCCGAGCAAAAAAAATACAAAAAAAAATTTAAGGAAATACCATTATTTATCTTCATTCATTGAACTCAATTTGAAGCGAAATAAAAGTTACTCCCATGACAGATACAATCGAAGAATGTCCATCAAATCGAAATACTTCCGCAACATTTCCTTTGTAGCGTGCATAAATTATCCTTTCTCGACTTACATCGTCCTCCTATGATCAAAAAAAAAGAGAAAAAAAATAAGTGGGAGAAGTGTGAAGTTTTTCGCAGACAAATGCTTAAGTAATGATATGCAATCCAATTTGGTCCTGGACACACAGACATGTGGTCCATCAAGTCCAACAGGAAGTTGTGCATTCATCATTGCAGGCGATTTGCGACATGATGTGAAGGACTCTTGGCAGCAGCCTTTTGAAGCAAAACGTAAAAGAACAAAACAAAACCAAACTATGGGGAAAGTGTCAATTTGCAAAGCATTAAGCGGAGACTCCACTTTTTTTTTTCTTTATTTGTGTGCATGATACGCAAAAGCCAACGTAGCAAATTTTTGTGCAAAGGGACGCTTAAGAATAAATCCTTGATTGGACCTTAAGGAACTCACAACATTCAAGACACAATGTACGGCAAATACAACTTTTGGCTAATTTTTGTTCGCTGTTTGATCCGAGGATTCGGCACAAGAAAACATCCTTTGGCTTTTAAAGTTGCGCTGCCAGATTTCATATGCGTCAACTGTTTCCCCCCGTCAATGTGCGCTCGTCTAATAAATTCCAATAATATTTTTAATCTAATATGACCAATATTTGCTACGGCCAAAATGTTATCCCTGCTGCCCCTTGTTGCTTTTCGGGCAAATGATAAATGAGCGACAGTCAAGCGTCTTCACGTATGAGTTATGACTTCTGGTTGCTGTGCATTTTGTTGTTCTTTGAGCAGAGTTTTTTTTTTTTTTTTTTTTTGTTGCTTTGCTTTGTGACACTTCTTCTTCGTTTTGGTAAACTTTAATTTGTTAGTTGTTGTTTGCTGCTGTTGCCGTGGCTGTTGTTGCATTGCACATCCCTAAGCACGCTGTAGGCAAAAATGTCGTCACCGGAAATTGTCTTCGCACTTATGCTTCCTGTGCGAGCTCCGCTAAGAAGGCCAGACGCAGTTGTGCTGGCACGCGCCTTACTCGCTCGCTAATAATCTTTGTTTTTGGTCCTTTGACGCACAACAACAACAAAAATAACAATAAGCTAAAAGCAAATAGCAACTGGCAGCGTCATCATCATCGTCATCGAGTAAATGTGAAAATGCTAATTTAACCCTTTTTGTTATTCATAGTCTTCTGGTTCAGTGTGCAGACTCGCACCTTCGGCAAGAGGCACAAATGCTTTCTATATGCTTCTTGTAGCCACGAGCAGTGAGCGATGAGTGATGGGTTCTGCAGCCGAAATTTGCATTTCTTAAATACGCTCCTTTGGGGATTATCAAGTTCATTTGCAATCATTTCGAATTGCGCGTTTTCTTACTCAGAGCTCGCTTTGCTTATTAAGACATTTGTCATCTTTATTCGAGGACATTTATTTAATTGTCTCTCATATACGTACGAATGCAAGCAATTGTCTCAACGAATGATAACTAACTTGGAACTTCTGCTAGTCGCCAAGAGTCTTCCTCTATTAAAGAGAGAGAGTGAGAGAGTTGATTATTTCCTGGTATTGGTGCTTTATTGCAAATTTGTTACTTTTAATTAAGACAACAACGAAGCACTGACAGTAAATTGGATTGGTTGGCATCGAAGCATCCTTTGTTCCCATATATACATCTGTTTTAAAGGAATTCCGGTTGCAAGGGATTAGTACTGATTTTTCATCGTTAAATATCAAATAGTACATACATGTATATACATATGAGAACCGTTCAAAATACATGATTTTTACAAAACTTCCTTTTTCCCCTGATCTCTCTTAAAAGCTAATTTACAAGTTTGCATATAAACAACTTAAGAATTTTTTTTTTTTTTTGCAATTATATAAAGTATTATCTATTATTTCAATATTTTTTATTTTTTTTTTTGATTAAGTGCTAGTCCATGGATCATATAAGGGAGCAATAACATAACAGTTTCGTCATTTGGATGACTAATTGTTTCGGGCAATTTATAAGGGCATTATTAGGGCACATTATAATAATCTAATAAATACTTTTTTTTCAAAATTTTCTGAATTAGATCTGCGTAATTTTTAATTTTTTTCAGGTTAATATCGCGATGTGACAATATGTGAGCCAACGTGGCTGACCAACAGAAATCCCAGCTGATTCTCACCCTTCATGTGAGGCAACAAACGACAACGATGACAAGACAAAACCGCACAATGGCATTGACAATTTGCTATTAACTTCTGTTTGTTTTTGTTTTCGCTTTGACACCTCCCTCAGCAAGTCAAAGCAAGTCAATAAGCATGGCCAATACGGCCCTGAACTGCTTAAGTACAATCTTGATGAATATTTATAAGAATTATTGAAATTACGTATAATTTAATATGGTTTATCGATTCTATTTTGGGCAAGGCGGAGTATTTCATTTGATCGGCAGTCGGGTACACCAAGTACGGGGCAAAAATTGAAGAAATAATAAAAATAGAAATTCATTCGACACGTCGGATTATGGCTTACAAGAATGAACAGCGAGCAAAGCAAAGCAAACAGAAAACTAAAATCAAAATAAATGATAATAATTGGTAATTGCTAAGTGAATCGGCTCCGCACAGCAAACACCTCCGCAGCGTTATCTCGCTCGACGTTTGAGTCTCGACGCCAGCATCCGCGTTCAATGAACGTCACAAGAGCGACTGCGTCCACTTCACGGGTTCTCTTTTAGGGCACTTAAGCCCCAAACCCGTTCTTCATGTCGGATCTAATCACAAACACAAAATTTCAAGCAATTCTTTGTCAGTTGGCTGTCAACGCGAATTCGTATAAATGGCACAGCCACAGCTGGAATGATTATCAGTTAACTCGCAGTTCTCAGCTCGTTCAGAACCAAACCCAAATCCAAAACTAAATCAAAATGAAAGTAAGTCTGGATCGCATCCTCGGCAGCAGCTGAAACAATTTGGCTAACTTACATTGTTCTATTGCAGTTCCTCGTGTGCTTGGCTCTCTTCGTTGCCGTCGCTCAGGCTCATGTCATCGCTCCAGTGACCACCTACGCTGCTGGCCCCGCTGTGGCCACATATGCTGCTCCCGTCTCGGCTTATGCCGCCCCCGTGTCCACCTACTCCGCCTACTCTGCTCTGCCAGCTGCCTACAGCACCTACGCCGCAGCTCCCGCCTACACTGCCTCCGTCTACAGCGCACCAGTGGCTACCTATGCCGCTGCTCCCCTCGCCGCCACCTACGCCGCTCCCGCGGTTGTCTCCACGATCTTGAAAAAGAAATAAACGAATTGAAAACGGACACGAATAACTGACAGGACATGTTAAATGACAGTTGAATGCATTAAAGAAGTTAATGAAAAATAATTATCCTTGACTTTTTTTCTATATATGAAGACTGGTTAAAAATCTGAATAGAAGAAGGGGTTTTAAAGTAAGACTGGAACTTCCCAACGATTGTCTTTCTAAATAGTTGTAGCGGTTCTACACATTTCTCTAGTGCTTGCTTGTAGTGGAGGGAAGAGAAATCTTAGAAAATTTGGATTGCACGACTAAAACTTTCTCTGGTTGTTGTTGTTGTTAAGAACACAGGGCAACAGTTTGATTGCCAATAATTAGATAACGAAACATCCATTAGCGTAAATTCGTTTCTAAACTGCAGTGGGTTGAAGACCAATTCCAGCTCTAAGGATATAGTGACTTGTCTTCTGTGGTTATCGTCTCTTGCTCTGATTGTAACAGATTTGAGAGTAAATACTTGCCATGCTACGATTACCGGAAGTTTCTCTGTTACTCTAAACACTTAAATTCCATTATCGATGCATGTAATGATGATCCTAATATAAACACACTTGCTATTATGATTTTTAAGACATGATAATTCGATTAGTTGTTATCTGTTTTAATGAAAGAAAAAACTGTTTATCTGTTTGAAGGTTTAATTTAAAGATTGGCTCTTTTTTGACAGTGCGCTGAATTTATAATCGTTGTGAACTGGTAGAGAATATATCTCAGCATCTTTCATATAAATTCTTTCTGTATTTAATGGTAAATATAATCGGATTAATACAAGAAAACTATATAAACAAATTAAAGATTTCTTCTGTTTGAACTTTCCCTGATTAATGTTTAAGATTATAGGATTAATCCGAACAACTTCAAGAAGGTTTTTTAAAACCTATTTGGCCCTTTTATACATATATACATATCTATGAACATAAAGAGGGACCAAAATTTACATAAATTGTATGCATAACAAACTTCAAATTCAAAAATTATAAATGCAAGGAAAATTTCAAAAAATATATATTTTTAGTAATTTCTCCTGCAGCTCTTGGCTTCATCGACTTGCTCTGAATGTCGGTGCATACCAGTATGTTTTTGTAATTTGCACAAATGTTTGTGCTTACCACACAAGTGGTTCAGGTGTGTAAGTGGGAACATGTTCATGCCAAGAGTTGCCACCATAGACAAAACTAGATGTTCCTCGACGTTTTATCCAAATTTGTGTGAAGGAAACATTCCCTAGGAATATGCTTTGCGTTGTTCAGTACTGCCTTTAGTGTAGTATAGAGTGTATAGAGTTTGCAGAGCACGAAACAATTCTATTTCATTCACGCAAACATACCTTGCTGCGACAACTGTGTTTCGTATATCTCACAATGTTCCACGCAACCAAAACAATTTGTGTATCACAAGAACTACATTGTCTCTCTCATTCACACTTAGGGGCCATCGCCTAATCGACGGCGCTCTCAGTAACGCCTGTGCATGTACGCTTTGTTTTTTGTCGCTTTGTAGCGGCTGGTCGACTTTTGTGGCCGTGCAGCAATGGTGTATAACAGTTTGGTGGCTTATGTTGCTGTTTTTATTGATGCCGCGCTGCTATGTGGCGTGACGATGTTTATGTGTGTTTTATGTGTTTGTGTATGTGCCTCGCATACGAAATGCCAATAAGAACGAAGAAGAAAGCAGGAGACTCAGCGCAGCTTAAGAAGAAATACGAGTATTATAAAGAGCTTTGCATGGAATTCCTATGCTGCCCGGCAGAATGTTTGCAAATGCGCTCGCAGAGCACAGCAGCGCAATTGATTTGTTTGCTGAAATTCGCCATTTGCTGTGTTAATTGGTGATGGGTAAAAAACACGCCAAATTCTTGATTTATACTCGAAGCTTAACTTAATGAAATAAAAAATTATTCGAAAAGAATGTGGGTTTCTGTGAATAAAATATTTTTATGCTGACTTAACAGAAATATGGTTATTGTGCTCTGGTTGTTCCTGATCTTCATACAAATTGCTTTATTAGAAAGTGCGCATTTGGGGCAAGGCGCCACACTGACCAGCGGCATTTCCCTTGAAATGACAACCAATGACAGGATGTGGTAATTTAAATGGAGACAAAAAGATTCAGCTTTGCGTTGACTCCATAAACTTAAGCATGTTAATAAAATTTCATAAATTTGAATTCGCAATCGAATGGAAGGCGAGCAAGCGCTTACACAGATTAAAACTGGATAATGTATGCAGGACTCGTATTTTTCGAAAAAAAATTGGCGCCATTTTTTTTTTCATATTTGATGCAAACCATTTTCTTGAAATAGTTGTCACAATTCTTACTAGATTTACTCCGCAATGTTTTCAAGTTAGTGAATCGCCAAATTCGATGTTTGATTCAGCTTAACCTTTTACTTTATTGTAATCTCAAAAATCCCACAAATAACTTTTAAAGGAAGTTTAAAGCAAAATCTATTTTCTAAATAATCTACAAAAAAGAAAAAAACAAAGATCGCATTAAGCTGTGTATTTATTTTTGGTTGATTCATTAAAGAGCAAATCCTCTTGATTGTAGGGATTAACTTTTTGTTAAACAAATGTCAAAACACGGCGGCATGGACTCAATCCGCAAATCTAAGCTCGCCTCTTCTGACCATATGTAAATGTGAATGCGGCTTAAGTACGAGTAGAACAACTCATTCGACAAGCGGCAACCCTCGCTGCAAGAGAACAACTTACACAGAACACCCCTCGGACAAAAACCCTTTGTTGTCGCAACATTTTAAAATCGAATTAAAAAGGGGCACTCACAATTTTAAAGGGGTTAACGCCATAATCAAATCAGAAGGCCGACAGCTTCTGGGTTAGGGTGCAGCTTGCCTTGAACTTCGAGTGGGTAAACAGAAGTAATTTAATTTGTCCAAATGCAACAAATTAGTGGTTTCATTGTGTCACATACGAGTTTAGTACAGTGTTGACTACTGCTATGTGAGAACGGGGACCAAGTACCGGCAACGTGTTTTACTGGTGCTCAATAATGAATAGCGCAGCTCTTGGCTAGGCTTATCATACTCGTCCTCTTTAGATATTTACTTGAAACCGCATCAAACTCCAGAACTCAAATTGGCTTACCCCTTGCTATGGTAAAGCAGTGAATGGGCCATGGAAGATGTGTTGCTGATTGCAGACCACAGAAAAAGCTGTTAACTGCGAACCTGTAAGCATGAGTTATTTACTCATGATAAAATATATGCTTATGAAATGAGTATTTATGAAATAGTTTTCAAGTTGAATTCGGAATAATATAGAAATAAAAATCAAATTGCTGAAGTAGATAAGGAACTGAATGTGCTGCCAATTTTCAGCTGTATGCATCCGATAAAAAAGATGATACTCGTACAAGATGCGAACCGACTATTTACGAACATTTCATGCTGTATGCTTAATAAAAGCCATGCGAATACATAACTTAAGTAATAAATTGTTTAATCGAAGTAATTATCTTTTTTGGTGATTAAACTATGCGTAAATACTTTATTCACGATTCTCACATTCTCACACTGGAATTCAGTAAGCCCACAACATAAAATACTGGAACCCTCAATACGAGTCGTCTTGTAACACAAAGGACGTGTCAACAATGAAGAGATAATCCTGATTTACTGCGTCTCCAAATAATTTCATCAACAATTTTGCTGACGAAGAGGAATTCGAGTCGTGCATTCCATAAACTTTATTAAAAGTCATTTTTGCCTGAATTATTGACTTCAATTATGGAAGTGAGGGGGCGAGGGTGGGAGCGAAGCTGTAAAATATCCTGTTGCTGTCAGAGAGTCGTGTCAAATGTCATGTTGGATTTTATTAGCATATTAATTATGCGGCAGCCCACCCACCCTTGCACGCATCTTCGCACGTTCTCGCTTGCTTGCTCTCTCCCTGTCTCTCTCTCTCTAATTCTTTGTTAGTCTTCGGCGGTTTTTATTTGCCTGATGGATGTTATACACAGTGCAATTAAATGTTTGAATGACCTCCATTTGCCATTTAAACTTCGACACCTTAAACTTTTATTTAATGTCATTTTGAGTATGGGAGTTCTCGGATTTCTTCTGTTGTTTTTTGTTCTTTTCTTTTTTATTTCAGACCAACAACAAAAAAAGTCATTAATCTTCGTTTTAGGTGAGGTGTGATTTTTGTCTGCGAATGTAGCAAAAGTCAATTGGAAAACAAAGCAAACAAATTTCTTTTTTATGTTAATTGAAGTTTTTATTGCATTTTGTTTTACATTTGTTTGTTTATGTTATTTATTTTGGGCGGATTTCATTCCAATTAAATGCTGCATATTTTAATTCGAAACGATTTTATTGATTTGTTTGTATATTTTTGGGGATATTTTGCTATAAAACAGCACAACGCGACCGCATTGGCCGACGTGCGACAGGAGTCCTGCAAGGACCAGCAGCTGCATGTGTGGATGGGTGCTTGCAGTTAAGTACGTAATTAGATGTGTGCATCCAATTATAAACGTACAGTATGGGAGATTTATATTTACTGCTGCTCTGGCTTAAGACAAAGAATTCTCTTGTGGGCTGTAAACCAATTTATAGCCACTAAAATGACTTCCCTACTGGCTATGTGTGTGGCAACTAATTGCTTCATTTGTTCATTATTCATTAAATTGGATTATATTGAGTGAATTTTGGATAAGCAAAGTAGATGAGCAATTTTATAGCATTTCGCTTAGCTTTTACTTAAAATGTCTAAAGTGAAGTTGAAATTGATATTGCGAAACTAAAAAAAATGAAAATGTACGCAGCACCAGACCGCAAAAATCGAAATTACAAAGTTTTTGCATATTGACTCACATAACGACATACACTTCGACTTCCTTTAAAAAAATGATTGAATGTCCTTAAGTTAAAGCCTTACTTTGATGAAAGACTTTGATTTTAATATGAGCAGCGCATTGCATTTCTCATTCATAATTTAGCCCACTTTCTCTAAGTGGCCATATTTCCCATTCGTTTTTGAAGATTTATTGGTCCTGTGCGGCATCTTGCCAAGTAACAAAACAACAAAAAAAGGAAGAAAAAATAAAACTTAAAACCTCGATGGAGGAAAGCATAAAAAAAACATGCATTCGCATATGTTGCGGTTAGCCACCCTTTAAAAATATAAAAAAATAAATGTGAAGCAAATAAAAAGGGGCAATTTTTCTATAATCTTTCCGCAGGAAGCTTCGTTTGCCTCGAATGCGGCTGTCGGGATTTACGGCGTAAAGTGTTATAATTTTATTTATTGACTGTCTCAGTCGTTCCGCCATATAGAACAAGTGTGGGTAATCCATTTTCAATAATTTTAGGGTGCGAATAATGCGAATTTGCTCGCGTATTGTTTATTGCACATCGAACAAGTTTTTAGGATTGTTTACGTTTTCTTTGCCTTTTTTATTTAAAATTTATGAGAATTTCTACACTCAAGATTTTTATCTTGGCTGGGTTCGTTACCGTTGCCGAGTGGCTCAACTCGATTTGGGAGATTTTTTTTTATAACAGGATTTTTTCCCATTTGTTTTCGTTTTTTTGGATTTACTCTAATTGCGCTTTTAGTTGATCAGCATCAGTGGATGGATATTGAATATTCATGAGTGTTAGATGTATTATAGAATTAAAAAAGTTATGTTTTGGTACTAAAAACTATATGTCAAGTCCAATCTTAGTATTGAAGTACATTCATATTTTCGTATTCTTTTATGATTATCTGTTTAAAAAGTTGCATCTATTAGGACATTTTTAAAAAATTTGCTAACGATATTAATTGTGAAACATCTTGAAAAATATCTTAAGAACTGCCCTAAATGCTTAATGTTATTATTGTATTTTCTATTTCTAACAATTAAAGAGAGTCAAACTAATATTAGTAATATTAGTGTCGAGTTTTGCAGAGCATTTGCACAATTCATTATGCAACAAACTGACGGGGGAGTCCTTTTCTCAATTGCGACACTCGGGCAACGAAATGCTCACATGTGTGTGCAAGAGGATGCTCGAGCATCAGCATAAGTAATCCAATGAAACGAATGTTTCATTAGCTTATCCTACATCACGACATTCGAACATGAAACCAACTGAAGGACGAATGTGTTATAATGTTAATTTATTGCCTTTGCCGCTGCCTTCGTTTTCGCATTCTACGTCTTGTGGCAGCACGTTTTGTGCGTGTAACGAAATGAAAAAGGACAATTTAATTTAATTTCGCACAAGGACAAACCAAAAGGACTACTGCGCTTGAGTGGATTTATTTGTGTACACAATGCGGCAATAGTTCACACTTGCGGCCACCGGAAACACGGTCATCGTGTGAAACCCTCCGCCCCCCACTCGTCACACATGCGACTGTGGAGTGTGGACGCATACTTGTGGCAAATTTATGGCCGCTAATTGCAGAATGATGAATTTCATTAAAAACTGTGCAACGCATGGCAACATGTGGTGCCCCAAAGCAATGCCTGTGGAAATCTTCTTACACCGCTCTTGCGGCTTTATCTGGTAGCGATTGTGATTGCCTGGGCAATGCTGTTAATCTGCTCGAGCGATGCTACCAACTCGTGTCAACCCGTTTACCGAACCTTAGGAACAAATTCTGAAATAATTTGTGTTGCTCAGAACTAAAATTCGTTGCTCCAAAAGTGTTTTTTTTTTATGTATGTAGATCACGTACTGTCGTAGAAGTAACTTTTTCACTTTTAACCCGAAATTGATACAATCTTTAAAGATACGAAAAAATAAAAAAATACACTCATCTGTTCATTGCGTGTGCGGGTGACGATTGTTTTTCTTTTTTACAGATTCTTAATTAAAATAACTGCTGAAATCCATGAATGAAAAGATTTTCAAACGGAAATGCTGCACGCGTGCTGCGCCTAGATTTGGATCTGGCAGCAGGTAAATGTGTTAACTGGAACTGTTTCATTCTCTACTGTATGTATCTCTGTTGGGTGTATTTAAAAGGAAGTTCTAAAAATATTGGTAGCCAATGGTTGTGGATAAGCAGCAGACGGTTTAACGAATTCCGAAAACTAATAGTGAGTTTAGTTTATGACATCTGCTTTAACAAAGATTTTAATTATTTAATAAAAAAAAAATAAAAAAAATCAATCGTGCCATATAAATTAAAAATTTATAATTAAGTTGGTTTTGAAGACAGACACCTTTTATATTACATAAGATTTTTTAAGCTAATACATTGTTTAAAGCAATTTAATATTTATTTTTATTTAAAGTTCTAAGCCATGGCTACAGTGCATAAATTGAGATATGATGAAAGAATTACGTTTCTTTTGCCATTTCAGAAGTGTTGGGCTGGATATTCTTGTAACATCGGGCAACAAATGGCTTCACACTCTTTTCGAAGAGTCGAAGTGAAGCGTAGAACACTAATAGCCATAATTAAAAACACATGTTAGAAGCACAATCGGAGCAAACAATGATTTTCATTTGCCGCCGTTGGCACAATTTGCAATAAATTGCATTTTTATTTAAATTCGAAGAGGAATCTTTTCAAAATTGCCAACATAAATAATTTGGCGTGAAATTGGCAACTCCAGATTAGAAATGTGTTGCCTCTATTGGCTCACTATCACCTCACACTCGCCGTCAGTGCCTCACTCCAATGCCTGACAGCGGGAACACTTGTTTCCCTTCCAACCGAGTTTTATCATTCCGAGACATGCCGCATAGTCTGATTTTTGATAAATCTGCAGGCATTTGGCACACTCGCGTTTTTTATTTTGCTTTGGCAGGGGGGCAGCAGCCTCAGAGAAATTGGTGACAGTTGTTGTTTATTGACACCAACGAAGCCACTGTGACGAAATATTTTTAAATTTCGTAATGTGTACATAAAATTTCGCATAATATTTCACACCGTGTTTACACAGTAAAGTGCAGTTTTTTTCTTTTTTTTTTTCATGGCATGAAAAAAATGAAAAACGTTTAAATAGACATCCTATGTATGCCTAAAAGAACAGTTTTTGTTCTTATAAAAATATATGTCAACTGCACTTTTTGTATACATATTCTATATACACACAAACATCGAACTTCAGTAACTCAAACCTTATTAAATCTTGAAATCCTTCCAACTCGAACAAAAATTTTCTGAATTCTGTTCTATTCGTTTTCCTAACTCAAACCTTCTTCTGTTGCCAATGGAAATTGCAGTTTAATATCTTCGTATATCTATAAGTACACTATACTTTTTGAATACGAAATATGGGAACTTCTTCTTAGCTTTTCTAGATCTTAACAAATTATCATGGTTGAGGTTATTTCCATTTAAAAGTCTGCATATAATACAATTTAATTATTCGTACTAAACAATATTAACACGTAAAAATTTATAGAAAACCATTTTTTATGCACTGATATAACGCGTTTAATTTAAACATTATTCGATCCAAAGACGATGGCTCAACCAAGTGCTCTTCGCCAAAACAGAGTAATATACCAAAAAGGACTAGCATAGAAAAACAGATAAAAAATATGTTTCCTATACTCAATATGTCATTAGACTTAGTAGATCCAAAAGATGGTCCTATTAAAGCGTCTTCGTCTGGTCTGACAATGGCAAGCAGTTGCTGTCGAATCTGCTGACTGCTGGCACATATCTTATTCAAATATGACGTGTCCCCGTTGCAAGATGCAGGTACGCTTTGGCAATGGGCCGATATACTACGCACGGTTTGCTTGAGGGCCGATTTAATGGGATATGAACTTTTCACCTCATTTGCGTCGACGCGTTCGTTAACAATCTTAAGCTCCAGCGACTGTTCAACGCCACACAATTCGTCGCCTCCATCAGACATTTGAAGCTGTACAGTGGCTGATACATTCCGATATTTCGAATCAGCTTTTGTAGTTTGTTGTTTGTTAGAATTATTCAGTGAGTTTTGTGCCGATTTCTTGTCCGTCTGAACCACAGAACTTCTTTTTCTTGAATATATTTTACGCAAAATTTTATCAATACTTTTGGCCAAATCGCTGTTCAAGAATTTTTCTCGCGGTGGCGGTATTCGGGAAAGTTTAACAGGTCTATTCGATGGCATCTTTTTATTTTATAAAACTTTTTAACAAAAACAATTTAATACAAAACTATAAAAAAGTATCTATGCATCAAAAAAATGTAATAAAAAAATTGTACATAGCAAGTGACAATGTTAGAAATGCTAAGATTACTTCAATTTGATTTTATTTTGGGCTATAAGCCCAATGGGGCAGCAATGTTCCCCGGCGTATAGATGACAATATCCAAAAATTTTTTTAAGATCTAATAACATATTGAGGAGAGATTCTAGATACACTCGTGTATGAAAATGCTAAGTAATGAATCACCCAAGTAGCGTTTCGGGTGCTGAAGCAGTTCTGCTGCTATGTGTATATCGCGAAGTCATTTATTATCCATAATTTCACTTGCTGTGATTTTTTTTTTTTTTTATTGTGCAAAAATTTCATGGTTCACATTTTTATCAAGGCTGAGGAAAAAAAAATTTATTTTTGCTTTAGGCAAACAACGCCTGTCTGATACGGCTTTGCCTTTGCATAATATTCTCATATATTTCTCTAAGTAATAAAATTTGTCAACATTGTGAAAAATAATCCAAATGAAAATCATATGTGAAGCAGAAAAGAAGAACGCCTGAAGGTAAACGTTTAATGCTGAATTTAGTTTTTCTTTTTGCGGTTTGATTTCTGATGAAAATGTCATGAAACATGCCAAGAAAAACTGTCACAAATCATGAATTACTCAAAGATGAAGTAAATTGTATTTACAATAGATTTGATTGACGCACACGCGCCTCGACATCCCTTGGATTTATTTATACATGCCTAAATACAGCTAAATAAAAAAATCAAACTCCTCTGCGGAGAGAACACGTGTCGTGGGTGGGTGGTTTTTGATGCGGCTATTTGAGGGCGATTTGGGAACTTTTTACTTAATTTACTGATTTCTGACTCTTCTGGTATAATTTTTTTTTTTTTCGATGTCGTTTTGGCAATTTTCAAAAATTATTTAGAAATTGAAAAATTGCTTAAATATTTGATTTAGATATAGTAAGATTTAAGCATTTCCTTATTCTCAAAATAGTCAATGAATAGGCACAGAGTTAGAAAATAATGCATACAGCTAACATTATTCAGATGAAACCATTACATTAAAGGGCAGTTAAAAGAGGGTAACTAAAGGAACTGAGAACGATATTGAATCTTAACCTCTCGAAGTATATGCATCATGTCTTTTGTACGTATTAGTCTCAAGCATTCTAAAAACTATTTAAATGAGGTTTCTCTGCGGTTGTTCTTGCATATGATCTACTCATTTCTCATTTCTTTAATAATTTAGCTGGTTGTGCCTTTAACAAATGCAAAACAATATATTAACTGTAAGTAGTTGAAAAAATTTGTTTTGTATGAAAAATGATTAAGCCACAAATTTCAAAAAAGAGGACGCTGACACACAAAATGTAAACAATCTAAATGTGAGCGTTTTTCTTTTCTTCTTCTTTCTATCAAATAAAAAAGGAAAAGTGAATTTTCTTTATTTCAATGAATAGTTTTTATATCTTGAGTTTATGATTTTATCAATGCGAAATCCTTGCAAATGTTTTCAAATGCTTCTCCCATCTTGTTTGTTCGTTTTCTGGTAATTGAATAAAAGATGCACATTTAAAATATTCGCAAAGCAGACTAAAATCAAGAGACATACGCACATTTTGCCAACAAAAAATAAACAAAATTTTGGCAAAAATCATTTCGGGTCTTATCCCAAATGTCAACAAAATGAAATTTGCAAAATTATTCGAAAGACGACGCATGCTGATTAGAATTCGGATACTGTTTGACGTTGGACGGAGGCAATTGCAGAGATACGCAGAGAACTCACTTACTCTGTGATGAGAATTGCAAGGGCAGTGCGTGGTGGCTGAAGGGCGCTTACCAAAGGACTTTGCTTCAGTTGTTAATGAAATCCGGCGATGAAGAAGATACGTTCGCTGATTGCTAACGAAGCACTTGTGGATGTGGCTGGTGCTTAATGCGCGGAGTGGCTGCTGGTTAACACAACTGCGAACGTGTTTGCAAAGCTTATGGTCGCCTTTTAAATATTTCATGACAACAAAGTGTAAGCTGCAACATCAGAGAGGTACAGCTTCGAATAGATGGCAACCACAGCGAAAACACAATTTTATTCTCTACTCTGTACAATTTAATCGAACTATTTAGAAATTATTCCTATTCGTATTTTAAAGATAGAAGCAAGCCAAGCGACATTGAGCTGCGACTTATTAGATTGGTGAGTGGGTTATCAACACGGGCGGCAAGGTTCGATTCCCGATACTGGCAACATGCAATTATAGAAAAGGATTTTTCAGGTCAGTTGCCGGTTATTTACAATCTATTGCTAAAAGTTTATGTTCAGTGACATATTCATAAATCATATAGTATTTGATTGAAATTAAAGAATTGTGAAGAACTTTGTAGTAAATAAAAATAATCAGGGTATCATATTTTCGCATTGTGAAGAAAGAATGAAAGTTCATACATTTGTGCAAGTAGACGACTAAAAAGGAAAAAAGTATTTATGCAAAAGTAATACAATTAAAGTGGCCTTCGGTTTTACGATAAGCTAAACAAAACACATACAATACATGTTTTTGCGAGAGTATTGGATCATATAATCATAAGCCATTGAGCGAGTTAAAGTTGGAATCGTTTCCTGCATTTTTATTGAAAATACTGAAAATTTTTTAACTTAATCCAAATATGAATATAGCTTATGAATATGGTTAAACCGAACTTGAAACGGCTTTTATGAGGAAAATTTTATTCTCAAATCTCTTGCTAGCAGACAGTAGGGAGAGGACGTCGTCTGTATAGCAATATTTTGCATGCTGTTGTGGACCGACACTACGTCACATTGCAGCTGTTTTCGGTTCGTTTTAATTTAAATGCTGGAGAAGATGCGTATGACTCTAATCATGATGACGACATATCAAGAAAGGCAGAGTTTTCAAATACCAACTGGACTGTGGATAGATCTCCGCCTCGCGGATGTATTTAAGAGAGCTCTCTTAGTCTTTCTCTTTTACATTTTTAATCGCTTATTTAAATATAATTTTAAGAGATTTAAGAATGGAATCAGTACCGCAGAAACATTTCCGGCGATTAAGTCAAAGCTCTCCAGTTATTAATAAAAAAAATTATCGCACGCAAAAATAATAAAAATTTGATTGTATTGAATCGTAGGGATAAAGTTCGAACTAAAGCAAAAAGCTTTTATTATTTTCATTGAATATAGTTTTTTTATATCTTCTTTCTTTTCTCAGTCAATCTTGAGATTTTTTCGTAGCAAGTTGAATTGTTGCGGCATTTGCTTAAAATTTAATAATTGTGATGGTTGTTGCAGAAATCAAATTAAAAATTTATTTGATATAAGTATTAGTTTGCTTTAACTATTAGAGATACAACTTTAACTATTAGAGATACAAAGACGAAGGAACTTACTTAATAAGTATGATGAAAAAATAGGGTTCTGACGTTGTGCCTTAACATTTTGATAGCTTACACTAGAAGTCAAAAGAAAATAAGTTATATATAAATGAATTCCATTCATTATTTAACAAGACAATAAAAATTTTTTAATAATTACTATTTGCAGGTTAAAATGCATTTTGGAAGAAGCATTTTCTTGGTGATTTGTGTCCTTACGCTGGCCCCAGGCTCTGCTAAGGGAGACATACCCGATTGTGAATATTATGACACAATCGAGCTGTCTGAAAAAGATCGAACTGCAAATGGATCGTATATTCATAATGGCGTTATAATACCTAAAGAATTAATTGGCGAATACGACTACGAAGAACTATTTGGGGGTGTCCGATATGACGTCAGAAAACATACACGTGGCTGTATTTGCAAATTAAAGCGCTGCCTGCGTTTTTGTTGCAACGATCCCAAGGCCAATATTACTTTTGGGACCCGTGAGTGTTCAAGCAATCTAAATATGTTTAAATTGAATCCAAATGTGAATATTACTAATGATAATGGCGAAAAATCCTTTGCTAATGTTTTGGATACTACGTCTTTTGTACCGATAAAAGGCTTGTCTTGTAATCATCCATTTCCCTATGAGCCAGAATTGATTACTGAAGATTCTTGGCAGTTAATTGAGGTTTGGTTGGACTTTAGTGCATTATATATTTTTTTTATTGCTAAAATTATATTTAGAATGGATCTGTATTGCGAATTTATGATGGAGTGCTTCTTAGTAAATCGGAGTATTGCCTACATCCGAGTAACTTCGATAATTCGACAGAACGATCATTTAAGCTCTACGGCTGCTCGGTTACCCCAGCTCTAACCTTCTTCGAAGTATTAAAGTGTTGCGGTAAGTATTAAATTTTGACAGATGTGTCACCATGGGCATCTATGATGTTTATCTTTACAGTTATGACAATCTCTGTTGTATGCATAATAGTTACAATTTTAATCTACCTTGTTGAACGCAAATTAACCAATCACTTAAAGTGTTTAGTCAGCTTTCTAATAACGATTTCTGTAGCCTATTCGATCATGATCTTTCTATCATTTGTGGCAGATATTTCTGGACATTTTTGCAAACCTATAAGTAAGTTTTCTTATGAATGTATTACCTAGGATACGTACCACAAAAATGTGGTATTGGCAATTGAATTTAATTTCATTTCCAGGCTACTTAGGCTACTTTGCATTCATATCAGCCTTTCTTTGGCTGACAGTTATAAGTGTGTCGATTTGGAACAGTTTTCGGATCAAAAATTTTTACATACAGCGCTTTGAACGTAAAAGGAATTTCATCATTTATTGTTTGTTTGCTTGGGGTATCGCTGGACTACTGACCCTAATTACGTTCTTTGCTGATACTTTTGACATTAATGAAGAATGGAAACCAAATGTGGGTGTTTATTCTTGTTGGATTTTCAGTAAGTGTTAATTGGTTATTAATCTTTTGAACCTGTGAAATGTTATACAACAAATTATTTTAAGCGCAATCAAGTTTCTCTGCTTATATCTATTTCTATGGACCTATGTTTGTTCTTTTTGTCGTCAATTTTGTAATGTTCTTGTTGACATCTGCCAAAATATATCAGAAGAAAGAGAGTATCAAAAACGACCTAAGTGAAATGGAGAACTCTAAAAGTTTCACCTCAAATAAGAAGAAGTACACGAACATCAATTCTCAAAAGGAAAATACTAAAAAATTGTTATTTTATTTTTTTTTCAAGTGTAGTTTCAACTTATTTTTTCGTCTCTTTATATTAATGGGTATAACATGGCTTTTGGAAGTTTTCTCGTACTCATTAAGTAAAGTGCCATTTGGAGAAATCTTTAGCAAGATACCAGACTGTCTAAATGCTGCACAGGGTATAATCATTTTTATACTCTTCTTGGACCTGAAACTGGTTTACCAAAGGTAATTTAGCTTATCAATTTTTTGTTGTTGTTGTTATTTTTAAAAAAATTATTATATAATTGATTTTTTAGAATTGTACGCTGTAAAACTGTTGACATAAATGATCGCTTATCAACACAGCTTTCAACATATAAGGAGCAGATTTCCTGCGATAACAGCAGTAATTTTTAGAGGTTTATTATTATGTACTATGCAGACTCCTTAATAAGGAATATTAGTTTAAACTTCTTTTAAATTTTTCTATTGGGTTATTTCAATTCTTGGTGGTTAAAGTTTTATTATTATTATTTATTAAACATATTTGTGAAAGAAAAAAATAAGCTGATGGCCTGCGCCGCCAATGCTCCCACAATTGACTTAAGTTTTAACTATAAGTCTATCTGTTAAAAATAAATAAATAAAAGAAAACGAATCTTTAAAGAAGACGTAGCAAGCTTAAATAATTTTTAATGAAAACTACTTTTAGACCAAAATTTTTAGATCACATATAATAGTGATGCCATTTAGACCACAAACTCCCCAATATATTTTAGAATGCATTGAAAGGACTGCATGTCTATGCAGATGCGGATATGCTAAACGGATACCTCAATATAGTCGCATGTCCATAGGATACAGCACTTCAATCTGAGTCTAATAATATGTAATAACTAACAGCGCCGCTAAATATTTGAAAATGAGATTTAAGGATAGCAGATGTCATATAAAATTCAATGATAGGGTCTCGCAATCGGCTCTTTTCTGTATTGCTGACCACAAAAGAATGTGCAACTCTTTGCCAGATATGTAGAGAAGTAACTACAAGGTGAGTTCCAAAGTAAACAGGATTTCATGACATTTCATCTATTGGAAGTGAGGTTATTGCGTTTTAAGTGTCAGTATGTTTTTGTCATCGGTGCAAGCCTTTTGAATGGCCTCTACGTCTGCATAACGCTTTCCTTTCATCGGCAAATGCATTTTTCCGAAAAGGTAGAAGTCGCACGGTGCCATATCAGGTGAATACGGGGAGTGGTTGATGGTTAAAATGTGATTTTTGGTCAAATAGTCGGACACAAGCGTCGATCGATGAGACGGCGCATTATCGTGCAACAAACGCCAACTTCCATCTTCTCGCACCGATGACAAAAACATACTGACACTTAAAACGCAATAACCTCACTTCCAATAGATGAAATGTCATGAAATTTTTACTGGAAGTCGATAAACGATAGCAGATTCTAACGCACCAGTTGACATATAGATGGCGCCACTAGAGGGCGCTAGATTCAAAAAGTCCTGTTTACTTTGGAACTCACCTTGTAAGTTTCCCTATGCCTAAGAGCCAAGATCGAATACTTTTATCTCAGAAGTTTCTGTTTTCCATCTCAGTTTAATTTAATAAGAGTTAATTAACTTCAAGTGATCTTCTTTGTTTTTCCAAGTAGGATTTTGTAGCGGCTACAAGGAGATAGGGTGTTGTAAAAGCGTTTGGGACCTAACTCGGAAGAAACACTAAATTAAGAAACCTTTCCAACACTATTAACGCTTCACATAAAATGCAGCCAACAAATTTTCGAAGAAATCTCCCTCTTAAGCTTCCGGTCGGAATCGGCGATAAACCGAAGCTCCGGTTACAATTTTATGAAAATAAACACAAACAGCACAAGCGACTGTGAGAGCAACTGAGGCCTATGGCTTTTGTACCCAATTGCTCCCACATTAATAACAATTTGATGGTGCTGCTGAACGCTATACATAATTGCCGACTCTTGTGTATGGGAATTGATTAAACATGAACGTGATTGAGAAGAATTATTGTTTTACGATTTACTTAAGTTGAGTAAAGCTTTGGTTTTTCAAAAGAGTTAGTCATAACGAGTGAACAAATACGGGTTACGGTATAGCGAATGTTTCTTTTTCCTTGCGTTTTCTCGTGTTGATTATAAACGATCAGTCATTCTTGAGATTTGTTTGCATAAAGTTTACTTGCATCTGATTTGAATTAGGTAAATGTGTTCAATGTTGTTAAAAAAAACTAGAAAGGCAGGGCTATAATCGGGCGTGACCGACTATAGAAACCCTGTACCCAATCCAAAATTGAATATATTTTTTTGTTGCTTTAATATTTTGTATTCATTATGTAAGGATATCTCAAGAAAAAACATTTTTTTTTTAGTGAAAGCCATTTTTCGACTGATCGTTCCTATGGCAGCTATATGCTATAGTAAACCGATATTTACCATATTCAAAAATATGATTGGATATTATATCAAAATCAAATAAATAAACAAAAAGTTTTTTTCAGTAAATGTTGTTTTTCGGCCGATCCTTCCTATGGCAGCTATATGTTATAGTAAACCGATATTTATAATATTCGGGAATATGATTGGATATTACTTAGAATTGTTAAATCCAAAATTTGATAACGATAGCTTAATATACAAAAAAGTTTTTCTCAGTAAATGTTGTCTCTTGGCCGATCGTTCCTATGGCAGCTATATCATATAGTGAACCGATATACATAATTTTTAGATATGTGATTGGAAATTAGGTAAAACAATTAAATCCCAAAATTGGTAAACATATCATAAAAAATAAAGCGGTTTTTGTTACTAAATATGGCCTTTCGGCCAATCATTCCTATGGCAGCTATATGTTATAGGTTGAATATCGAAAAAAAAAATAAACTCGTTATGCCTATGGATTAGGAGAGTCTTCGTCCCAAATTTGGTGGTTGTAGGTCTTACCGTTTCCGAGATCCGTGCGTTCATACGGACAGACGGACATGGCTATATCGACTCGCCTTTCGATGCTGATCAAGAATATATATACTTTGTGGGGTCTGCCACGCCTCCTTCTGCCTGTTACATACATTTGCACAACTTTAATATACCCTTTACCATTTTTTGGTACAGGGTATAAAAAATTCAACTTAAAGCAATTTGCTCCTCACTCGGAATTTTTATTATGTTTGTCGTTGATTAGAGAATTCTCAAGAATTTTAATCAGAAAATGATAAGAACCCAGGAACATGAATCATTAAACGACGTACAAAGTGTAGTAAATCCAATTAAATTAAATAATAAAAGAATGCAATATCTACAGATTTATGTACATGGCTATTGAACGTGATAGACTTTTCGTGATTTGCCTCCTTATTCTGGCTACTGGTTTCGTTAAAGGCGATATACCTGACTGTGAATATTACGACACAGTTGAGTTGTCCGAAACAGATCGATTGCAAAATGGATCATATAGCCATAATGGCATTCTCATACCAAAACATTTAAGTGGTGAATATGACTACGAGGAACTCTATGGTGGACTTCGACAGCCCGTTACCAAACATATACGTGGCTGTATTTGCAAATTAAAGTCGTGCTTGCGATTTTGTTGTAACGATCACAAAGCTGACATTGACTGGGGTACCCAACAATGTATTAGCAACAAATTTAATTTTATTTTAAATCCAAATGTGAATATGACTTATGGCAAAGGTGAAACAATTTCGACTAATGTTTTGGATACTACCAAGTTTGTGCAGTTGAGTGGGTTTTCTTGCGAGTTGTTTATGTATGATCCAGAAGAATATGAAGAAGATAAATGGGAGTTGACCGAGGTAATTTTTTAATTTAAGTATAATTAATATTTTCATTTATATATTTTTTTCCGATATAAATTTAGAACGGCAGTGTTTTGCTTACTAATGCAAATATGATACTAAATAATTTGGAATATTGTCTTCATCCAAGTACAATCGATGAATCGACTGAGCGTTCTTTTAGGCTCTACGGCTGCTTAAGTGATGTCCAATTGAGCATGTTTGAGATTTTTAAGGGTTACGGTACCTGATTATTATTGACAAATTCAGTTTGGAACATTTTATATATATTTTATCTTTACAGTTATGTCGATCTCTGTAGTCTGTATGATAATTACGATTTTAGTACTGATTTTTATCTGCGAGTTCACTAATCACCGAAAGTGCTTCGTCTGTTATCTGATCTCAATTTCAGTGTGCTATTCCATAATCATTTTATTAATACTCTTCAGAGGGATTACAGGCAATATATGTGCATTTCTAGGTAAGATTTAAGAAATTTCCAATATCAGTAAGTAAGCAAGGCAAGATTGGGAGTAAGTTTAAATTCATAATATAATAAAATATATTAGCCATGCATATTTTGACAAATTATATGTTTGGATTTTAGGTTACATGGGCTACTTTGCTTTCATGTCCGCCTTTTTATGGTTGACAGTCATCAGCTGGTTGGTCTGGTCGATTTTTCGAGGCGGTACATCTTACGAGGACAGAATACAGTTTTCAGTATGCTGCTTGTATACTTGGGGTGGTGCTACAACTTTTACTTTGGTCATATACATTTTGGATGTTTCGAATCTCGATGAGGATTGGAAACCAAACGTTGGCATTTATTCTTGTTGGATTCAAAGTAAATTGTTTAATTGCGGCACTCAACTGTTTGATGAGTTTTAATTCAATTTTATTTTAGCTCTTCCATCGTTAATCTATTTTTATGGACCCATGCTTCCTCTGATTGCTTTCAATTTGATAATGTTTATATTGACATCTTCAAAGCTATGCAAGATGATACATAATCTAAAACAAAACTTAAATGATACCCAGCTCACGAACTTTTTGACCTTGGATCAGTCGAGGTATGTCTAAATTTTATTTGGATCCATAAAAAAATTTACAAATATAATAATTATTAAGTATATTTATTTTCTGATTTGTTTCGAACTTAGTTTTAGTTTTAGCTTATATATACGTCTTTTTGTATTAATGGGCATGCCGTGGCTGTTTGAAATTGTATCATACTTACTCGGCAATTATACTGATGCAACCAACTTTGGCGAAATCTTTAGCAAGTTAGCAGACAGTCTAAATGCCGCACAAGGCATTATTATCTTTTTACTCTTCGTCGATGTGAAATTGGTATATCAAAGGTGAAAGAGGTGGTAATTAGTCTTTAAACATTTTATTATAATCAAATGATCTCGTAGGCTTGTACCCAGAGAAACTGCAGCCTTAAAAGATGGCTCGTACCCACAATACTCAAGAATATGAGAATGTGTGTGAAGCAGCTGTCCAAAGCTGCGAGAAACTGATGATTATCATCTAATTTTATTATTAAGAGATAATATTTTAAACCTTTATTTGTTTGTTTAAAATAAAAAATAATAAATAACTCTTGAATACCTCTACTTAAAGTTTTTGAGTTGTATTGGCACCAGACAATACCTGAAAAAATATTGCTGTAAAGATTTTAGGAACACGAGTAAAGAATCGCAACTAAATAACGAATGATTAAATTATCGATACAAATATCTTACGCCGAACCCTTTGTAAACCAAATACAGCTAATTCAGCTGAATAGGTCTTGCCCTTTTCCGTAGGATCGTTTTAATGCTGCTTAAATCATGGGATATTAAAAAGTTGATGTTAACACAAGCAGCAAGTTGATAAAAGAACTACGTCTGGTCGGGAAATGAGAAAATTTTCAAATATAAGAAATTCATATGGATCGTAGTTCAAAAGTCACAAAAAAAATTTATTCTTTTGTCTGGAAAAGACTCTGAGTGTTTGATTTTTATTTCCATTCTTATGAACTTTACTTAATTTTTTTTTTTTTTTTTCTTATCTTGAATTGGTTCATTTTGTATTTGTTAGCATTCTATGAGGGGTTATGAAATGCAAAATTCCTACTGCGTGAGGTGGTTGTGATTCCGGCGCGATTGTGAATAATCATTGGCTTATTTTATAGTGAGTTCTTTCGCTGAGTACAGCTCTCTTATAATTAAAACACAGTCAAAGCGTTAATAACTGGCAGTTACTACGGTTGGACTAAAGCGGAAAGTTAATTTTAATTTGCTTTTTTTTTATTAAAGTGATCAGTCATTCTTCGGATTTGCCCGCATCCAGTTGATTTGTGGTGAGGTTTGGTTAAAATTTAGTATTTGTACCGGTTCTTGTAGTTAGAAATGTAAATAGTTCAACTGTTTGTTTGATTGATTGAAATATAGAAGGCATTTAGACATACATAAATAATTGCTTACTTAAAAAAAATAGTGAGAAAACGGTTTTGTCATTTAGCTTCAATACGTTGTTTAGCTATGCATACATACATCATAACAAGTGCATTCACGTATGTCTTGCTTTCCCTAATTTATTTTCAATTTATGTAAATGTAATGCAAAAGCCTTGTGTAAAATATTTCATTTGTTCTTTCAAAGTTATTAATTTGCTGGGTGTCAAAACATTACAGCGGAATTTCTAATGTGGTTCAAAAGTTTTAAAGACGTGGGAAACCAACAAAAGAAGAAAAAACAAAAAGGAGACTTTTAGATAATTCGTAATGCCATTCGCAACAATCCCTGTACATTTAGGGCGCATCCAATCCAAAATTCAATATATATATTTTTTTTTTGCTTTAATATTTTGTGCAAACTATGAAAAGGTATATGATTAGATATTACCTAAAATTATCAAATCCTAAATTTGGTAACAATTTCTTAATAAACGAAAAAGTTTTTCTCAGTAAATGTTGTTTTTTGGCCGATCGTTCCTATGACAGCTATAGTATATAGTGAACCGATGTACATAAAATTAGTTGTATGACTGTACAGTACATAGAACTAATAAATCTATAGTTTGGTAAAGATGTCTTGGAAAACAAAAGGATTATTGTTAGAAAATGTGGACGGAGATGGATAGATCAACTCGAATGTTGATGCTGATCAAGAATATATATATACTTTATGGGATCTTCCACGCCTCCTTCTGCCTGTTACATACATTTGCACAATTTTAATATACCATTTACCATTTTTTGGTAGAGGGTATAAAAAGCAAGAAATAAAATTTTTTAACATGAATCGATTAACAAAGTCAAAGTCATACTCAAAACAATAATTTTATACATACAGATTAAAATGAGCATTGGACGTGACAATGTTTTCACGATTTTTCTTCTCATTGTCGCCACTGGCTCTGTTAAAGGAGATATACCTGACTGTTATTATTTCGACACAGTTGAGTTGTCCGAAACAGAGCGATTGCAAAATGGATCATATAGCCATAATGGCATTCTCATACCAAAAGAATTTACTGGTGAATATGACTACGAGGAACTCTATGGTGGACTTCGACAGCCCGTTACCAAACATATACGTGGCTGTATTTGCAAATTAAAGTCGTGCTTACGATTTTGTTGTGACGATCACAAAGCTGGCATTAACTGGCATACCCAACAATGTATTAGCAACGAATTTAAATTTATTTTAAATCCACATATGAATATGACTTATGGCAAAGGTGAAACAATTTCGACTAATGTTTTGGATACTACCAAGTTTGTGCAGTTGAGTGGGTTTTCTTGCGAGTTGTTTATGTATGAACCAGAAGAATATGAAGAAGATAAATGGGAGTTGACCGAGGTAATTTTTTAATTTATGTATAATTAATATTTTCATTTATATATTTTTTTCCGATATAAATTTAGAATGGCAGTGTGTGGCTTACTAATGCAAATAAAATACTAAATAAATCGGAGTATTGCCTGCATCCAAATATTATACATGAATCTGAATCGACTGAGCGTTCTTTTCAAGTCTACGGTTGCTCAATTGATCAACCATTGAAAATGTTTGATATTGTTAAGTATATCGGTAGTAGTGGAATACTGACAACATAAGTTCTATAAATAAATAGTCGGTTTATCTTTACAGTTATGGGGATCTCCGTAATTTGCATGGTAGTAACGATTGTTGTGCTTGTTTTAGAACGAAAAATGACCAATCACCGCAAATGTTTAATTAGCCATATAGTAATGATTTCTGTGGGCTATTCGGCATTGCTGCTAGTATCACTTTGGAAAAATATTATTTATTCATATATTTTATGCAATTTAATAGGTAAGTAATTCTACTATCTTTCTCTAAATACATTTGAATTTTTGAAACTCGTAGTTTTTAATATTTGATCTTAATCGAGTGTCAAAAGCTTTTACTGACAGATTTTTACATATGTTGGTCTACAGCTTGAACTTTTATAATTTGCAGATCACCACAGCTGAAGCGAAAAATTTTGCACTTAACTTCCATAGCTCAAATTTTTTCTCATTCATTTACTACACTAAAACATTCATTTTGATTGGAATGTGGTTCGATATTCATATAATGTTTATTAAAAAAAAAAAAGGATCATATTCGTTTAGATTTTTCAATTCAAAAATTGTGTACAGTATTCAAAGTATTCATATTAATCAATGCATTCATGCAACCATTTATAATACATATGTATGTATATAATAAAAATAGTTTTGAGTAATAGCACATATTTGTCTGTGTATGTCTATCTACGATAAATATATATTTATATTTATATATATATATATATTTTTTTTTTAAGGCTATCTTGGCTATTTTGCATCTCTATCAGCCTTTTTCTGGCTAACAGCCATCAGCCTGGCCATATGGAAAAGTTTTTGTGGCAGCAATTTTTACATTCAGAGTATCGAGGGTAGAAGACACTTCATTGTAAGCTCCTATTTTGTCTGGGGTTCATCTGGATTACTAACCCTTATTATATTCATTATCGATACTTTGAAAATTGATAAAGACTTTAAGCCAAATGTTGGTTATTTTACTTGTTGGATTTCAAGTAAGTGTTAATTGGTTGATTATTGCTGAAAATGATGAACTGTTTTATTTCATATTAGCGAATCAAATATTCACTGCCTATGTCTATTTTTTTGGACCCATTCTTGTATTGACCGTCATTAACTTGATATTGTTAATATTAACTTTTGCTCAAATTTACAAAACGAAAGAGGGTGTTAAAAAATACATAACACAGAGGGAGTGCTCCAAACGTCTTAACTCATACCAGCAGAAGTAAAGTATCATCTATTTTAAAAGTAATTCATTAACAAAAATTCTTATTTTTTTTTTGTTTTTTTTTTTTTTTGTATGGTTACGTTCAGTTTCAGCATGTTTTTACGTCTCTTCACTGTAATGGGTGTCAAGTGGCTTTTTGAAATCATTTCATTCGCCTTAAGCAATACGGAATTTGGAGAAATTTTTAAGGTAATACTAGACTCTGTCACTGCTGCACATGGTATAATCGTATTCTTTATGTACGTGGATTTTAAATCAATATATCGAAGGTAAATTCAATTTTCACGTTGCTTAGCATTATTATTTAAATTCATCTTTGTTTTAGTACTGTAAAAAGAGAACCTGTCACCATTAATGGCGGCTCGGTCACACAGAAGTCGAAAGTGTGTAATGACAGCACCACTGAACGTTTTCTGCAAGAAACAAGTGTCTAAATTTCACTACACTTACGATTTAATTTCTTTACCAACATAAGCATTTATTTGCAGATATTAAAGCATTTTAATCAAAATAAAGATTGTTTGTGTTGGAAATTGATTTTAGCTTTTATAGCTTAAAATGTATATATAGTTATACGAGGGCGGTTTCAGAAGTGCCGGGCCTAACAAAGAAAACGCGGTTTTTTTGTTCAAAATGGGCTTTATTCACCATCGTAATCTCCATCATAACCTCTTCATTCGAGTGAAATTTCTTACCGGTGAGCATTTTTTTTTAGGTCTGCGAACAGCCGGTAATCGCTGGGAGCCCAATTTGGCGAATACGGTGGGTGTGGGAGCAATTCAAAGTTCAATTTATGTAGTTTTGCCATTGTTTTGATTGACTTTTGACCCGTCAAGAGTGAGCAAACGCGGCACCTACCTTGCACACAGCTTTTTCATCTCCAAATTTTCGGTCAATATACGATATATAGCACTTTTTGAAATGCCTATGATTTCACCTAGCTCACGCACTTTTAGTCGGCGATCATCTAATACAATTTTGTGGACCGTTTCTGATGTTACCGCCTCATTTGGATGTCCACTGCGTTCTGCATCATTGATGTCTCTACGACCACGGTTGAAGTCAGCCAACCAACGTATTATTGTTTTTTCTGATGTAACGGAGTCTTTAGCCATTTTTTTGATTGAGCGGTATTTTTTCCCATCAAGAAGCAGTGTAAAATTAAAGTACGAAATTGTTTTTGATCCATTGTTTTGAAAATCACAAAAGTAGTGTCACTCTTAGCTCAATAACTCACAAACTTATGAGTAGAATATTATGAAATTTTAACAGCTTTCTTTTGAAGGTTAGTACTAACTGAAAAAGCGGAGAATGCAATAGGACTGCCGTCAACTATATGTCAGGTTGGATAGTTCTGGAACCGCTCTCGTATTTATGTAATAGGAAATAAATCTGAAATTATTATTTTTATTTACCTTATCATCACGACTACACAGTCTCAGAAACCAATTTTGTTTTATTTAATCTTGTAGATAGTTTACATTATATATACATGCATGTATGAAATGTGTAATCTCATCAATTGACTGGTTTTATTTAAAAAAAAAAAATCAGAATTGATCCATCAATTAAAATAAATAAATAATGGTTTCAGGTACTTCCGTAACAAAGCTTAATTAAAACATTGTTTCACGGCTTATTATATTTCGAATCATTTTTTTAAGAGTGGGTACTCTTTAAGGGCTTCAGGTTTTTGACTTTGTCGAAAGGGTTTGTCGGTGCAAATTCTTTAACAACATATGCATACTTTTAGGGGCAAACAATTCGATAAGGCAGTGTACTTATTTTTATACCATGTACCAAATTATGGTAAAGGGTATATTAAAGTTGTTCAAATGTATGTAACGGTCAGAAGGAGGCGTAGCAGACCTCATAAAGTACATATATTCTTGATCAGCATCGAAATTTGAGTCGATCTAGCCATGTCCGTCTGTCTGTCCGTCCGTATGAACAATCGGATCTCGGAAACGGTACGACCTCATCCACTAAATTTTGCTCGAAGACTCCCCGAATCCATAGGCATTACAAGCTTATTTTTTTCTTTTCGATATTCTACCTATAACATATAACTGCCATAGGAACGATCGTGTGAAAACCCACATTTAGTAACAAAAACCCTTTTGTTTTTCAAGACATTTTCTCCAAATTTTTGATTTAACAGTTTTAGCTAATGTCCAATTACATATTTCAATATTATATATATCGGTTTACTATATCATATAGCTGTCATAGGAACGATCGGCCGAAAAACAACATTTACTGAAAAAACCTTCTTGGTTTATTAAGATATCGCTAACAAATTTTGGAGTTAATGATTTCAAATAATATCAAATCGTATTCCTAAATATGATAAGTAACGGCTTACTATAACATATAGCTGCCATAGGAACGATTGGCCGAAAAACCACATTTACTCAGAAAAATTTTTTTGTTTATTAAGATATCATTACCAAATTTTAGATTTGATGATTCTAAGTAATATCGAGTTATTTTCCCGAATATTATAAATATCGGATTTACTATAACATATAGCTGCCATAGGTACAAACGGCCGAAAAATGGCTTTTATTAAAAAAAAAATTTTTTTTTTCTCGAGATATCCTTACTTAATGAATACAAAATATTGAAGCAACAAAAAAATATATTTAGTTTTGAATTGGATACAGGGTTTTCTATAGTCGGTGACGACCGACTATAGCCCTGCCATTCTAGTTTTTTTTAAATTTTTATTAATATTAAATGTAAACAGTTTCGATAATATTTTTTTTAAAAGGCAATATGCCGCAAAAAAAAAAAACGAAATTAGTTAACTTAAGATTTTGTTTTTTTTTTTATGATTTTTTATGCAAAAAAAAAAAAACCATTTTAGACATTATATTTTTTCCTAAGTTAGAACTGTCTGAAAAACCAACTGGTTATAAGTTGTAAGCATCTAGTGTATATGATTTATTAACTATAAAAATTATATTGAAACCTGTTTATGCACCTGATTTAATCAAATTACGTTAGAAGTGTGATACTTCCGACTTTTTTAGTTTAGTGTCAATAAATACGAGTAGTGAGCAAAGCTGCTGTTTCTGTCTTTTACATTTAACTGAATCTATTTATTTTTCTCAAAGATGCAAGAAACGTCAATACCAACTTGAAAATTTGTTTATTGTTAACGTTGCTTTCTCAAAGCTAGTTTATCGAGTTAAATTTAAGTTTATGTTGTCGATGAGTATCTGACCAAAAGCGGGCCATTCCATATATGTAGTGCCGAAACTGTCAATGCAAAATGTTGACTAATTTTATAATAAGCAAAGCACACTTTTCAAAGCAAGCCTTTTGCCATTGAGAATCAAATCATTGTTCTTCTTTTAGTTTTCGAAATTTAAATCTTGGCAGACGAATTTGCATATAAAAAACTTTTTAATAAGAGCTAACGACGCCGCTGGGAATGTTTTCGAATAACCAAATGTAAATAATGTTAAATTTTCTACAAGGCTCAACCAAGCCTGCGAAAGCGTGTATTAAATTACAAAATTATTTTATAAATGGTGCACATAAATAAACGCGATGATAAGCGAAATTCTGAGTGAAGTTATTGAAGAGGCCGACAAAGATTTGAATGCGCTAAGCGGTGTCCCATTTATCATGCGCCTTACTTTCCGCCTTCGGCTCCTGCCTTTGCCCTTGCCCCAAATGTGTAAATCTTAAAGGTAATTTAAGTTGCAACATTTTGAACACAAAAGTCAATGCGAAAAAGAAAGAGATAATTATAATAAGCAAAAGCAATAAATAAGTACATACTGATAAAAATGTGCTGAGTCTGGTCAGTCGCTGAATGTTTCTGCGTCTAATCAGAATCCTCTTGTGGGCAGTAAACCAATTTATGGGAGCATGTGAACTAATTGGCACATTTGTCCATTGTTAATTAAGTTGAGCTCTATGGGACATCGTATTTAACTTAACGATGAAACTAAGTAGTTCTCACAGAGGCGGTGCCAATCTGTAACATACTCGTAAAATCGAATAATCAAAAATTAAAAATCACTGTGTAAGAAAGCATAGGACATGAAGGCTGCAAAATATTTCCATTGCACGTTGACTTCAGATTAAATTTAGCCGAAATATGTTTATGATTCCACCCCAAAATTAAATTTGGTGGACTTAAACAGCATTTTACCATGTTGAACACCTTTCGAGGAGTTAGTGTCATAGAATGGGTTAATTAAGTACTGCGCTTACTCCTTTCCCACCGTTCCATTCGCTTGGTACCGAGTATCCCAAATGAGCATGCACGCATGCATATGTACGCAGGTTCATGGGGTGGAGAAGGGTTGAGGAAGGGTTGAGCAGGAGCAGTATGTGGAATACGGCAGATAATGGGACCACGACAAATGGGTTTATTGTAATTTTGTTAAAATATGACATATTTTATGGCTCAAAGAACTTTTATCTTGGCTCGAGCGTTAGAATTTGCATTTGTACTCTGCATTTAGCACATTAAGCAACATCTAATGAAATAGAATTGGTCCCATTTGTACTTTATTACGGTATGCTCATGTGTATGTCTGAACTTGGCTTTGTTCAAAATAGCATAGATAATTTGTTTGTGTAATTGGAAATTAGCATAACACAAAGTTTAGGAATGTTATTTGCAAAACTTAAAAACCTTATTACTCGCGAAGTTTTTGTTTTTTTTATATATATACAAGTATATAGTACATTTTTGTTTGTATATTCCTGACGAAGTCAAACAAATTTAATCAGATGCGTGCAAAAAAAGACTAATATTATGTCAGTTTTCCATCTAACTCTTAGTGCCTGTCGTCGGCGCATAATGCACTTTACCAAATTAGTGTACATGGATTGTGATAAACAAAAACACAATTCTTCTGTCCATATATGAGCGAGGTACGAAGTCTGTGCCCTTTTTGGAATGGGAGTTGCCTAAGTAAGCCATGTACCGATGGACACGTGCCTCAACGTTTCATATGCGGCAATTTACATTTTAATTTTCTTAAAAGAGCAAGCGCATAAAAAAAGCAGAATATCGTTTAAAACAACTCTGAGCTAATTGAAGTGACTATGCGGGGTTCCTTTCACGCACTGGTTGAGGCAAGCAAAACGATAATGATGCTGATGCTGATGATGATGACGATGACGTCGTTGCTTATGTCGTGTATTTCATGTGAGTAAGAGCAGCAATCAGCCAAAGTAACTTATGATGGCCCAGGTAGACTGCTAATGCTTAGGGAGGGCTGTTGGTCTAATAACTATGAAATGAATTTGTCTCCGAGCGAAGCAAATAAAACATTCCGTTGCATAATTGAAGACCCTGGCGCAGCAGCGAAATCCGAATGTCGGAGTGTGCTTGTGCAATAAACCACAACTCAGTGCAGAAATTTATGACACAGCCGACTCATATGTCTTTGGAGACTTCTTGCGAGTGACTCTGGCGCTGACTCTCTCGACTGTCTCCATTATTCAGGCATTTCAAATGTATGTGGCAGCCTAACAATTCCTCTTTTCGAGCGACAGGGGCTGTTGACTTCAGCTTTTGCATTTACGATTTTTATTGCGCTGTTGGCTTTTTCTGCTGCCGTTTTTATTGCTTTATGGGCAGTGGGAGTGCGACTGTTTGGTGAATATTTGAGAACATTTGTCTTCCGAGAAAATTTATATATGCACAACTGATGGAAAAGAATACATTTTTGGTGAGGACACCTGAAGTGATTGCAATTCTTAAAGAGTAAAACACAAATGAAGAGCAAAGTATTTTTACAGATCATTAATTTTGAGGATTTGTTTCGTTGATTACGTGCAGAACGAACGAAAAAGTGACCTTTGCCTTCGTTTATGCGATTTTTTCTAATTAACGAATTTTCTCAATTTATAATAGTCCAATTTTGTTTTATTTCCGCATTTTCTTTTTATTAAGATATTTTTTATAAACACAAAAATAAAAAAGACCTGTGGCAATGTTCACACCCCTTAAAAGGTATTTAAAAAAAAACATGAGCCACCTGTGAGCGACTTTTACTTCAAATAAATTCAAAGCAAAAGTTCACGCCCTACAGTGTTTACAATTCGACTTAAAATTCTTATTTTTATGAAAGGAAAATTTGCATAATTTGTCTATAAAAATTGGCTGTAGCTAATTTAAAAGACAATAAAAATAGAAAAGGGTTACTTTTTTTTTATTCCAGTTAGAAATTGGCTTATTTTATACAAATTCGTATATGTCGCGCCTATATAAAAATGCATGATTCTATAATAAAAATAAGCTCATTCATTAAAGAATGGGATGTAGTTTATAAAGAAATATTATATAATTGCAAACTTATAAAGAATAGTATATGTGGAAAGTCTTTCCAGTTTTAAAATATAAGCAATTGGAAACCTCCCTTGGCTTAGCTGTCTTAACAAAATCCTCAGACATGTGTACATTGCAGTTCAAGCAGAAGCAACGTTTTACCTGCTTAACTAAAGTTTTTTGTATGTAGTGAATTGCTCATCTTAACTCATACGAACTTTCACTTTATCTGTTTTTCTTGAATAAGACCAATGAGACATGTATTGGCCAGCTTGATGCCCACGGGACTTGCTGCTAATAAAGAACACATTGGCAGGCTGACTGACAAACTGAATGCCTGATTGTCATCTCATGTTTGATGCCAGGACGTTGCCATTTTGACGCTTTATGACATTTTTCCCTTTGCTGAATGCGCACAAACCAGTAATTGAATGAACGAGTGACCTCTCTTGTAGACGCAATAAGAGCCAAAACAAAGTCTAAGAAACTGAAAGCTTGAAGCGATAAAAACCATTTTCAACCATAAGGATGACCTCTTATGTACAGCCTATTGCGGTAAGGGGGAACACTGAGCAACACCACAAATGCATCGTCATTACTCTTAAATAAAACTTGAGTTGACTTATATAAATTAATAAAACTTTTATTTTAATTTTAAGTAATTTTATTCAAACGCTATGCGTTTCTCTTTTTTCAAGTTCTATAAGTGCTATGCACTTCTCGCTGATATTGCGAACCTGACACACGCGTGTTTATCTATCGGGTATTTCTTGTACACTAACTTAATGTTCTAACTTATCATAGCCTAACGCCTTTGGTGACGTTGCTCGAACATTCGAGAACAAACGTCCCGTTATATGGCGTGATGTTTTGACAGAATCCACAAGAGTGGATTCTCTAATTATCGCGAGGGCCGCTTGAGAATTTAGGGGTATTAACTCTTCCCTGCTTTAATCTCGAACGTCCTCGTTTGATTAGTTATGTTTTTTACAATTTTGTTATTATTAATTACTATTACAATCGGTTATTCAAGTTTTTAATTATTAATTGTTTTTCATATTTTTTTATTATTATAATCAACTATTTTTATTATTGTCGATCGTTTAACATTTTCTTCTAGTTTCTAATATGACTCTTATGGACTACCTTGCCGGTTTCTGTTACTATTGTTGAGTTATTGTTTTCTTTTACTATCTCTTGTTTGTACCTTCGAGACAATTTTGTGCCTAATCTTTTATTTTGTAAGACGAAAACTTTTTCGCCTGGACTGAAAGTTTTCACATCTTGCCTATTCTTATTGTGATAAGCTAAGCACTTAGTCTGCTGCTGTACTAATTTCTCGTAGTTATTATATCGGGTTCGTTCGTAATCGTCGGGTCCGAAAGTTACCTTTCTCCTAAAAAATAGGTCTACGGGCTTTTTTCCTGTGGTAGAATGTATTGAGTGATTGTATTCGGAGACTGCTATTTCTATCAATTCGTGGAAACCCTTATCATGATGATCTGGTTTTATACACCGCATGATTTCAGTGAGTGTCGAATGAAATCTTTCTATCTGCCCATTAATTTCGCTTTTATAGGGTGGTACTGAGAATACTTCAATATTGAGTTCGTCCCTCATCATAAAGAGTATTGATTGAGAGTTGAACGCCCTTTCGTTATCCAACACAATTGTCCTAGGTACTCCGAAGTAGAAAATGATCTCTCTCAGAGGTTTCCTGATATCTTCTACACTCTTACCATTCAACATTTTCACGACTGCGAACTTAGTAAACTTATCTATTGCCGTAAGTACTTTGTGACTACCTGTGGAGAAAATATCGATATGGATGATTTGACCGGGGTAGTTAGGTATTGGGGTGGCGCTTAATTTTATGTTGTTTGGGTGTCTCTCGTATTTGTTCTCCTTACAGACTTTGCAATGTCTGACTATAGTTTTTATCATTTTTGCCATCTGCGGGAAATAACAGTTTTCCAATATTTGTACTTTATTTTCTCTTTCATTTCGATGGGCTCGGTTGTGTGTTTCGATTATCACTTTTTCTTGTTCTTCTTTGTTTGTGATGTCATACACCAGTATATTCGAGAATCGAATTTTGAAGTTCCTGAAGTGATTAGGATAAATGGTCTGTATTTGGCCCATTATTTGTTCAGATGTCTTGATTCCGTTTATTACCATCGGGTTTAAATATTTTTTCAAAATTTCTATGAGTTTATTTACTGAGAATTGCGGTTCCATGATAATGTGTCGTTGGTGAGATGAAAACATTGTTTTATTTAGGTATTCAGATGTGTCGCCGACTTCAAGGATTAGTTGGTTCCTGAAAACATTGACGGGGACACTAGTTGAAGGGATCAAATTATGAGAAGAGCTTTCGTCGCTATGCATTGTCGAAGTGAGCGAATTAATGTTCGACTTAGGTGGTCGGGAAAGAAGGTCAGCTACAACATTTGTATTTCCGGGTTTGTAAATTAACTCGTGATTGTACTCTTCTAATTGCGCCTTCCATCTCTTCATTTTCGAGTTGGAGTTTTTATTACTAAGGGCAAAGGTCAGCGGCTGATGGTCAGTATAGATTTTGACTCTTTTTGATCCGTAAAGGAAGGTTCTTAAAGAATTTAAAGCCCAAATAATTGCGAGCATTTCTTTTTCGTTCGCTGCGTAATTTTCTTCGGATTTGCTCAATGTTCTAGAAAGGAACGAAATTGGTTTTCCCTTTTGCGAAAGTACTGCGCCTAAAGCATAATTTGATGCGTCTGTTGTGAGTTCAAAATCCTCATTAAAATTCGGATAGTGTAAAAGCACATCGTCTGAAAGCAAACAGTTTTTTAACTGTTTGAAGGAATCAACTTGCTGGGCATCTAACTGCAAAGGTGTTCTTTTGGATATATTTTTCGGGATTCTACCTAATTCTCCTCGTAATACATTGGTCAGAGGTTTCGCAATTTGTGCGTAGGCTTTTATAAATTTTCGGTAGTGACCAGTCATACCTAGAAATGAACGTAAATCATGGACGGTTTTCGGGCGTGGAAAATTAACGATAGCTTCCAATTTTTTGGGGGTGGTTCTTATACCGTTTGAACTAACCGTTATACCTAAGAATTCTATTTCCTCTTTAACGAACTCGGACTTGTCGAGCTGTATTTTTAGATTCGCCTGTTCTAACGTGTTAAATATTATCCTGAGGTTTTCGAAATGTTCCCTTTTACTTTTGGCAAAAATAATAATGTCGTCGACATAAACGTAGCATCTGACACCAATATGTTCTCTTAGGATATCGTCTAGGGTGCGTTGGAAAATCGCAGGAGCATTTCTCAGTCCGAAGGGAAGTCGTGTAAATTCATATTTACCACTATTAATTGAGAATGCCGTTTTTTCTATATCCTTTTCTGTCAATGCTATCTGATGGAATCCGCTCTTGAGATCGATTGTTGAAAAGTACTTATTAGATCCTAAATTTGTTAGAATTGTGGTTATGTCAGGTATCGGGTACTTGTCCGGTACGGTTTCTTCATTTAATTTTCGGTAATCTATGACCATTCTATATTTTTTTTTACCTGAGGCGTCCTGTTTCTTTGGTACTATCCACACCGGTGAATTGTATGGAGATCTCGACGGACGAATAATACCATCCCTTAGTAATTCCTGTACTTGCTCATCTATTTCTTCTTTTAGAGCTATTGGATATGGGTATGTCTTCGAGTAAATTGGTCTTTCGCTCGTCGTTCTAATTTCTGCCTTAATATTTGTAACGAAAGTGAGTTTCTTATTGGGTTCTGAGAATAAATTGGGGCAAGTCGAGACGAGTTGTTGGAGTTTTCCTTTGTCTTCCGAGGGAAGGTGGTCTACGCGTAACTGAATGTGATAGACGGAGTTGAAGGGTAACTGTTTGATGGGATACTTGTATTTGTTAAGAAGGAGAAAAAAAGATTTATCTGTATAAATTGTAGTTTTTAGATTTTTCAATGTGTCATTCCCGATTATACCGTCAAAAGTTTCTAGTCCTGGGAGTAAATAAAATTTTAATTTCCCGATACCGTTTTGGAATATGTCTATAAAGGCGTGATGGGTGATTCCCACTTGACCACCAACTGAATTAGCTATAAATGGATTTTTGTTTATTA